>JARQOD010006741.1:0-18760 GCA_033576555.1 Oophaga sylvatica | reverse complement strand
AGCATTCCCTAATTTTTTTTTCTCTCTGCAGTGTTGCCACAGGTGAACACTATTGTTTTTTTTTTTCTCTCTCTTCTTCCAGTAATCCTGTCTTAAAAGATCTGGAAAATGGAGGCCCGCATAAAGGAACTTTGCGGAGTGACTGATAATATCCTTGCAGATTTGCAGAATATAAAGACCCGTTTTACAAATCTACAGGACCTCAATAATCACAATTTGCAAGTGGTTGGACAGACTACCCAGGATTTGCGAGCCAGGATTGAGGTTCTAGAGGGGCGAGTCCAGGCTCCTGCCGTAGCCCCGAGTGCTGGGATTCCCAAGTTGCCCCCTTTTCGTTTTGGCGGTGAACGTGAGAAATTCAGGGGATTTATTAATCAATGCAATCTTTTTTTTTCTGCACATGCTTCACAATTTCCCACTGAACGATCTAAGGTGCTTACTATAATTATGTTGCTTACCAACAAGGCTTTAATGTGGGCAAACCCTCTGATTGAGACTGAGGATGATTGTTTGAATCACCTTGATGATTTTATTTCAGCCATGGGGCAGGTGTTTGATGACCCCAATCGAGGTGCAACAGCTGAAGCAGCCATGTTAGCTTTGCGCCAAGGTAAGCACTCGGTAGCTGAATATGCCTTGGATTTCAGGAGATGGGCCCTTGATACCACCTGGGACAGTTCCGCCAAAAAATCTATTTTTCGAAAGGGGTTATCTCCACTGATTAAGGATGAACTTGCTCGTGCCGACCCTCCCACTGCGTTAGGTGACTTTATTAACTACTGCATCCGTATTGATACTCGTCTGACTGAACGCAGGCAAGAGAGATGGTTCGAAAGCAATCGTACTAACCTTTTCCTACCTTCCTCTCCAGCTAAGGAACCTTTGAGTAGGATTACACGGGAACCTGAACCTGAACCCATGCAGGTAGACTCTTTACAACGACGGGTTAGTGATGCACGCAAGGAACATCGTTTTAAGGAGAATCTATGTTTCTATTGTGGTAAGTCAGGGCACTTCATTATAAACTGCCCCAGCCGTTCTCGTAAGACTACTGCAGCACTCATTCATTGTGAGTGTTGCGAGAGGGGATCTGTCAGGTCCGAGCCTCAGGCTCCAGAGAGATCTGCAGCAACAGATCTTGATTTCTCGGACTTAAACTCCGTTACCTCTGAGGACGTTGACTGTGTAAACGCTGCCATTTTTCAAGTTTCCTCAGCGGTGTCCCAGCTGAGTTGTAAGAAAAACAATTCTCATTGCTTTCTTTCCATCAAACTCTGGGTTGACTCAGCTTGGGTGTCTAGCTCTGCTATGATCGACTCAGGGGCAAGTGGAAATTTTATGGATGTCTCCTTTGCTCTGAAACAGGGAATACGTTCAGTGAAGAAGGCTACTCCAGTACAGATGGAAACTGTGGATGGCTCCCTGCTGACCTCTGGACCAGTGGATCAGGAAACAGAGCCTTTGAGGGTTCTTATGGGTAAAGATCATCAAGAGAAACTGTCCTTTATGCTTATCTCTTCTCCCCACTTTCCCATTATTCTAGGGCTACCATGGCTGCAGGCTCAGAATCCTACCATTAACTGGGAGACCAAGGAATTACACTTTCCAGAGAAACAGATGAGTCCAAAAGTTTCAGCTTGCTCTGTTCCTAAAGGAATCATGTCAGTCCCTGAACTACCAGCTGTATACCAGGACTATGTGGATTTATGTGACAAGAAGAACGCTGACCAGCTTCCTCCTCACCGTCCATATGATTGTCCAATTGAATTATTGCCTGGAGCAGAGATACCTTTTGGTAAGATCTACCCCCTGGCGGGGCCCGAGCTAAAGGCTTTAAAGGATTACATAGACGAAAATCTAGCCAAGGGCTTCATACGCCCCTCTTCATCTCCTGCAGGTGCACCCATCTTCTTTGTAAAGAAGAAAGATGGATCTCTGAGACCATGCGTAGACTATAGGGAACTCAATAAGGTTACTATTAGAAACCGTTATCCATTGCCTTTAATCCCTGAGTTATTGGAGAGAGTGCGACATGCCAAAATTTTTTCTAAACTAGATCTTCGTGGGGCCTATAACTTAGTCCGTATTAGACCTGGGATGAATGGAAGACTGCATTCAGGTCACACTATGGACACTTTGAATATCTAGTTATGCCTTTTGGTCTGAGTACCGCCCCAGCCACTTTCCAACACTTGGTGAATGACATCTTCAGGGATCTCCTAGATACATTCGTGGTAATTTATTTGGATGATATTCTAATTTTTTCTAACTCCACAGAGGAACATCATGGACATGTGAGAATGGTCTTGGAACGTCTAAGACAAAATCATCTTTACATCAAACTTGAAAAGTGTGAATTCCATAGGACCGAAATTCAATTTCTGGGGTATGTACTGTCTACACAAGGAATTAGTATGGATGGAAGCAAAACCCAAGCCATCAAGGATTGGCCAAGTCCTAGAAATGTGAAGGAGGTACAGCGCTTCATCGGGTTTGCCAACTTCTATAGACGTTTCATTAGAAATTTCTCTGAGGTAGTGTCACCTATCACTCAACTTACCCGGAAAGAGTCTAGGTTTTCCTGGACTCCCCAAGCCCAGGAAGCATTTTCCCTCTAAAAGATAAATTTACCACTGCACCTATCCTAGTACATCCCAACCCCGAGCTTGCCTTCATAATAGAGGTGGATGCTTCAGACTGTGCCGTTGGAGCTATACTCTCTCAGAGAACAGGTGAGAAGAATGTCTTGCATCCCTGTGCCTTCTTTTCCCAGCAGTTGTCTTCGGCTGAGAGGAACTACGATGTGGGCAATAGAGAGTTGTTGGCCATTATTGCCGCCTTCAAAGAATGGAGACACCTTCTTCAGGGAGCTGCACAGCAAATAGTCGTCCTGACAGACCATCGTAACCTTGAGTTTATCAGGTCGGCTAAGTGCCTGACTCCTCGCCAGGCTCGCTGGAATCTTTTCTTAAACCAATTTAATTTTATCATCTCTTATAGACCAGGATCGCGCAATGGAAAGGCTGATGCACTCTAGGATTTACTCAGCAGAGACACGTCCAATTACTCCTCCTAAGACTATTCTTCCTGACTCTAGATTCCTAGGAGTAATTCATAATCAAGACCTACTTAAGGACATCAAGGAAGCATACCATGCGGATTCCTTTTTGGCACAACCCCCAAGGGACGTAAGTCTTGTCTTTAAGAATGGTGTGTGGATTCAGGGACAACATCTGTATATTCCTGAAACAGTCAGATTAAGAGTATTGCAACTCATTCACGATTCCAAGATAGCTGGGCATAGAGGAATTCTAAAGACACAGGAATTTCTTTCTCGTTTCTTTTGGTGGCCCACTTGCAGGAAGGATGTTTTGAATTATGTCACTTCATGTGAGGTCTGTGCAAGATGCAAAACACCTCGCTCCTCACCAACTGGTCTGTTACAGCCTCTTCCCACCCCGTCCCGCCCGTGGGGATCCATTTCTATGGACTTCATTGTGGAGTTACCAACCTCTCAGGGGAAGAACACCATTCTAGTGGTGGTTGACCGTCTAACAAAGGCAGCTCATTTTATCCCTTGTGTCGGCTTACCCACTGCAAAACAGACATCAGATTTGATGATTAAAGATGTGTTTCGCTTACATGGAGTACCGGATGAGGTTATTTCGGATCGAGGGGTGCAATTCACTTCTAGGTTCTGGCAAAATTTCTGTGCAGCATTGGACATTAAAGTAAACCTTTCTTCTGCTTTTCATCCCCAGACTAATGGACAGACCGAACGAACCAATCAAACCCTGGAGCAGTATCTCCGCTGCTTTATCTGCCACCTACAGGATGATTGGGTGGATCTACTTCCATTAGCTGAGTTCTCGTATAACAACTCTCAGAGTGCCTCCACTAAACAGTCTCCTTTTTACTCTAATCTAGGTTATCATCCTAACATTCTACCACGATTTCCCATAGAAACGCCTTTACCAGCAGTGGCTGAAAGAATCACGTCTTTACAGAAGAATATGGATCTTCTAAAGGAAAATCTGGAATCGGCTCAAGAAAGGTACAAGAAAGCAGCAGATAAATTTCGTAAACCTGCACCAGCTTTCAAGGTAGGAGACTTGGTCTGGCTGTCAACCAGAAATCTTAAGTTAAGGATTCCATCGTCTAAGTTGGGACATAAGTACATTGGACCCTATAAAATCAGTAAAATTATAAGTGCCGTTGCTTGTCGTCTTCAACTGCCCAGAACTATGAGAATCCACCCTGTCTTTCATGTATCCCTACTAAAGCTGCGACACCCAATACGTTTCCTGGACGTTCCTCTCCTTGCCCTGACCCAGTGCTAGTCGATGGTCAGGAAGAATTTGTGGTGGAAAGGATTTTAGATTCCAGGTTGTATAGAAATCAGTTACAATATCTGATTAAATGGCAGGGCTACCCAGTGGAGGACAACTCATGGGAACCGGTCAATAACGTTAATGCTCCTCGCTTGCTCCGTCAGTTTCATCAGAGGTACCCACACAAGCCTGGTCTGAGGTCATCCGGAGGTTGTCCTTAAGGGGGGAGTAATGTAAGGTTCTATGTATATATTCCTGAAACTCAGTTTGTTCGTCAGCCATTTTACTTTCTGTCTTGCTGCAGCTATCTTGCCCTCAGTCAAAATGGAGTTTCCAGCTTGCATGTTCCCGCCCTGATTCTCTCCTTTGCTTCTTAAGCAGCCACAGCTGAGCAATCAGTGCTTCAGAATCTAGCCTGCAGTGAACCTGTGACTTGACTCCTGTAAGCCTTGGACCTTGTACTCCAGCTATTCCTACTGAGGAACTCTGAAGCACTTGTGGACTCTGAACCCTGCTCTTTGAAAGACCCACGTTTGCATGGACTTACGGTAACAGAGAAGAAGATGTGAATCTGTATTGGAGAGTGATTGCTGAGCTTGGATTACTCTGGCCTGCTGTGTCTCCTGTTTCTGTGTCTGCAAACTGTGTGACTATTTCTGCCAACTTGTATGAAGTAATACAGGACTTTTCTATATCAAACCTGTGACTCCTGTGTTTTCATCGCACCCAAGCACAAGACGCTATATGAACTGTACTACATACATTACACGGAGTTGCTAAAATGAGGTCCTCAAAAAATCCACTACAGTCCTATGTTGTAAATTATGAGGGCTCTGCTGCTGCGCTCTGTTATATTTCTCGCTGTGAAGCTCCGCTCACTCTTTTAAAAACTCGATTACAGTCACCTCAGCACCAAACAGAACAGAATGGAGGCTACAGGGAGATCCTCAAAAAATCCACTCTGATCTAGACGGCTCAATGGTGAATCAGCTAGAACGGAGTTGCTAAAATGAGGTCCTCAAAAAATCCACTCCAATGCTATGTTGTAAATTATGAGGGCTCTGCTGCTGCACTCTGTTATGTTTCTCGTTGCGAAGCTCCACTCACTCTTTTAAAAACTCGATTTCCGTCACCTCAGCACCAAACTGTGCAGATCGGAGGCTACAGGGAGATCCTCAAAAAATCCACTCCGATCTAGACGACTCAATGGTGAATCAGCTAGAACGGAGTTGCTAAAATGAGGTCCTCAAAAAATCCATTACAGTCCTATGTTGTAAATTATGAGGACTCTGTTACGTTTTTCCCCGTGAGGCTCCGCTCACTCATTGCAATGTCGAAATACAGTAAAAGTAAAATTCTGGCAAATATGAACAATCAGCGCTATGTGTAATTATTTATATTACAAAAAAACGATAAAATGCAAGTTTGATTAATCATGATAAATAATTGTATGCCCTTTGGAAATAAATATTAAATATAACAGTTTGAGCAAGTAGATAAAAACATTAAATCATTACAGTTATAAAGCTGATATATATATATATATACAGTGTGTACATTGCAGTGTATGAGGAGCCTGGAATCGGCTCCATTCTGAACACTGGAGTGGCTTTTTGAGGAACGTCACTGTAGAAACTGAACCGTCTAGAATGGAGAAGCTGCAGAGAGATCATCAAAAAATCCACTGCGATCCAGTCCCCTCACCAGTGAGTCAGCTCCAGTGGAGTGGATAAAATGAGGTCCTCAAGAACATGTGACTACAGTGAGGCCTCAAGAATTCAACTCCGATCTAGTCTCCTCACCAGTGAGTCAGCTCCAGTGGAGTGGATAAAATGAGGTCCTCAAGAACATGTGACTACAGTGAGGCCTCAAGAATTCAACTCCGATCTAGTCCTCCTCACCAGTGAGTCAGCTCCAGTGGAGTGGATAAAATGAGGTCCTCAAGAACATGTGACTACAGTGAGGCCTCAAGAATTCAACTCCGATCTAGTCTCCTCACCAGTGAGTCAGCTCCAGTGGAGTGGATAAAATGAGGTCCTCAAGAACATGTGACTACAGTGAGGCCTCAAGAATTCAACTCCGATCTAGTCTCCTCACCAGTGAGTCAGCTCCAGTGGAGTGGATAAAATGAGGTCCTCAAGAACATGTGACTACAGTGAGGCCTCAAGAATTCAACTCCGATCTAGTCTCCTCACCAGTGAGTCAGCTCCAGTGGAGTTGCTGGAATGAGGACCACAAAATCTCCACTCCGATCTAGTCACCTCAGTAGTGAGACGGCTGGAGTGGAGTTGGTAAAATGAGGCCTCAAAAAATCAACTCCGATCTAGACGGCTCACTGTGAACCACAAAAAATCAACTCCGAACTAGACGCAACCAATTGCGTCCTCCTGGCTTGCTGCTTCCTGCCTTGCTAAACTAGAACACGCCTCCTCAGTACACGCCCACAACACGTGACCGAAATGACGTCACACCGGGCAGGAGCCCATACAGTCTAGCATTTACCCTGTGCAGAGTGGAGTTGCCGGAAGGAGGTCTTCATGCTGCTTCCTGGCATCGGGTCTGCACTGGAATGGGGGCGGGCCAACCGCATCCTCCTCCTTCTCACAGGAGCACCTCCATTCTAGACGCTATCACTGCTTTACGCCTTCTAAAAACGTGGTTTATATGGCCGCCAAGCAAGTGCAGCTCTTATTGGCTGGCTGTGGATTTACTTGTTTACAAAGCTCAGCGTGATTGGCTTGTAAGTTGACTATATATACAGGCTTCTCACGCGCGTTCAGTCTTTTCCACTTCCTGCTCTGCTCTGGAGACTTCCATACGGCGTTGATTCCAGTGAGTTGTTAGCGACTGTGCGATTCTGGCTGAAAGCTGCGCTTTATTCTGGAAGTAATCGGTCGCTACGGCTCCTGCACACCTCCGCACACTTCAGCTTCATACATTTATTGCGTTGTTCATGCTGAATGATGATTGCCGCCATCTAACGCGCTTCTCATGCCCGCAGATCCCCATCGTAGCTTTCACGGGGTGTAACAATGTCCGGAGGTCTTGATGTCCTGCAAATGAAGGAGGAAGATGTCCTCAAGTACTTGGCGGCTGGGACCCACCTGGGAGGCACTAATCTTGATTTTCAAATGGAGCAGTATGTCTACAAGAGAAAAAGTGATGGTCAGTGGAACAATGTGTGGACCGGCCCCACAGCCAGTCTGGTAGACTAACACTGCAGTGGCCCCAATATTGAGGAGTACTGTAGCTATTATCCGAAATGTAGCTTCCCCCTGCTGGTGTGTGAGGGCTGCAGAGGTGGCCTCAGTGTGTGAGCTCCATGGTTTGTGGTTCCCCTGCCTGGTGTGTGAGGGCTGCAGAGGTGGCCTCAGTGTGTGAGCTCCATGGTTTGTGGTTCCCCCTGCCTGGTGTGGTGAGGGCTGCAGAGGTGGCCTCAGTGTGTGAGCTCCATGGTCTGTGGTTCCCCCTGCCTGGTGTGTGAGGGCTGCAGAGGTGGCCTCAGTGTGTGAGCTCCATGGTTTGTGGTTCCCCCTGCCTGGTGTGTGAGGGCTGCAGAGGTGGCCTCAGTGTGTGAGCTCCATGGTCTGTGGTTCCCCCTGCCTGGTGTGTGAGGGCTGCAGAGGTGGCCTCAGTGTGTGAGCTCAATGGTTTGTGGTTCCCCCTGCCTGGTGTGTGTGAGGGCTGCAGAGGTGGCCTCAGTGTGTGATCTCCATGGTTTGTGGTTCCCCTGCCTGGTGTGTGTGAGGGCTGCAGAGGTGGCCTCAGTGTGTGAGCTCCATGGTTTGTGGTTCCCCCTGCCTGGTGTGTGAGGGCTGCAGAGGTGGCCTCAGTGTGTGAGCTCCATGGTTTATGGTTCCCCCTGCCTGGTGTGTGAGGGCTGCAGAGGTGGCCTCAGTGTGTGAGCTCCATGGTCTGTGGTTCCCCCTGCCTGGTGTGTGTGAGGGCTGCAGAGGTGGCCTCAGTGTGTGAGCTCCATGGTCTGTGGTTCCCCCTGCCTGGTGGTGTGAGGGCTGCAGAGGTGTCTGTAGTGTGTTAGCTCCATGGCTTGTTGGTTTCTGGTTCCCATGTGATCCGTGTGGTGTGGTGTGTGAGGGCTGCAGAGGTGGCCTCAGTGTGTGAGTCTCCATGGTCTGTGGTTCCCCCTGCCTGGTGTGTGTGAGGGCTGCAGAGGTGGCCTCAGTGTGTGAGCTCCATGGTCTTGTGGTTCCCCTGCCTGGTGTGTGTGTAGGGCTGCAAGGTGGCCTCAGTGTGTGAGCTCCATGGTTTGTGGTTCCCCCTGCCTGGTGTGTGTGAGGGCTGCAGAGGTGGACTCAGTGTGTGATCTCCATGGTTTGTGGTTCCCCCTGCCTGGTGTGTGTGAGGGCTGCAGAGGTGGCCTCAGTGTGTGAGCTCCATGGTTTGTGGTTCCCCCTGCCTGGTGTGTGTGAGGGCTGCAGAGGTGGCCTCAGTGTGTGAGCTCCATGGATTGTGGTTCCCCCTGCCTGGTGTGTGTGTGAGGGCTGCAGAGGTGGCTGTAGTGTGTGAGCTCCATGGCTTGTTGGTTTGTAGTTCTCCCTGCCTGGTGTGTGTGAGGGCTGCAGAGGTGTCTGTAGTGTGTGAGCTCCATGGCTTGTTGGTTTGTAGTTCTCCCTACCTGGTGTGTGTGAGGGCTGCAGAGGTGTCTGTAGTGTGTGAGCTCCATGGCTTGTTGGTTTCTGGTTCCCACTGCCTGGTGTGTGTGAGGGCTCCAGAGGTGTCTGTAGTGTGTGAGCTCCATGACTTGTTGGTTTCTGGTTCCCACTGCTTGGTGTGTGTGAGGGCTGCCGAGGTGGCCTCAGTGTGTGAGCTCCATGGTTTGTGGTTCCCCCTGCCTGGTATGTGTGAGGGTTGCAGAGGTGGCTGTAGTGTGTGAGCTCCATGGCTTGTTGGTTTGTGGTTCTCCTGCCTGGTGTGTGATGGGTGCAGAGAGGTGTCTAGTGTATGAGCTCCATGGCTTGTTGGTTTTTGGTTCTCCCTACCTGGTGTGTGTGAGGGCTGCAGAGGTGTCTAGTGTGTGAGCTCCATGGTTTGTTCAGGGGTTTCTGCTTCGTCCAAAGCGCAGGGATTACGGTACGTGGAAACATATCCTTAGTCTCCCATCTTATAAAATGGTTGTTCAAAGTGTGGCTTCATTTTTGTTTGACCAAATGGTAACTAGTGAAAATTGGTTTGTGTAAGTAAGTTGTACATAAACATCAGGTTGTACAACAAGGGTGGGGAATATTGTTTTTTTTTCTCTGACCTTTCCCAGTGCCTGCGCACTGCATTACGCCTGCGCGATGCCTAAAGGTGGCACTAGAGTTCTAGTCCTCTTCCTTTCTGAAGTAACCATTTGCATATTTCTCAGGAGCATTGCCAGGCTTCAGTCTCCTCACTTTGGCATGTCAGGCTTGACATGTCACTCTCTGCAAGAAGTGATACCACTAATGTGGATACTCTTTATATTTCTGTTAACAGATGATGAATCTGAGTGAGTATTTTCTTTTGTGGTTTGAGTAGAATCTTTTCTTTGTGGCATTTTGGGGAACAGAACATTTTGGACTGCATTTATACTGAGCGCTTCCACTGGGATTTCCACCTAAAACTACAAAATGTGATTCTGATCAAATCCTTGAGGGATCCATTCACTATAATGAGGCAGCAGAGTTAGGGCCCCGTCTCACATAGCGAGATCGCTGCAGAGTCACTAGTTTTGTGACGCAACAGCGATCTCCCCAGCGATATTGCTGTGTGTGACATTCAGCGACGATCAGCAGCCCCCCTGCTGGGTATCGCTGATCGTCGCTGAATGTCCTGGACATTTTTTTGATCATTGGTCTCCTGCTGGCCAGCACGCATTGCTGCGTGTGGCAGGCAGACCAGCGATTAGCTGGTAACCAAGGTACACATCGGGTTTCCAGGTGCCTCCCCGCGCCTAGAAACCCGATGTGTACCTTTGTTACCAGCTCCCTGCACGAGCGCGCTGGTATGCCAGTAACTAAGCGACGTGTGTGGTTCGTTACCGGCGTACTCTGTCCTGATCGCTGCTGAAATCTGCCTGTTTGGCAGCTCAGCAGCAATCATGTAGTGACTCAGCAGCGATCCTGACAAGTTCATATCGTTGTCAAGATCGCTGGTGAGTCGCTATGTGAGACAGGGCCCTTACTCTGGACTCTATGGCCTCTGTTCAGTGGAGTACTTAATTTCAGAGGTGCACAAAACTGGTCAACTAAGCTTTTATGCACGCTTAAAAAGACTAGCCCCACCGAATTATAGGACAGATAGTCAACAGTGTCTCCATCTGCCTCATTATAGGGAATCTTCTGCTGGTGGTTTTGTCTGAATCATGTATTTCAGAGATTTACATGGAAACCCGAATATAAGCGCTCAGCATAGAGCACAGGAAAAATATATCTTCCCAATGAGCATCTGGATACTAAGGCTAGTTTCACACTAGCGTTTCGTCGGGCTGCGCACGGCCGCCGCTAAGCTCCGCTCCGCCTATGGTGTATGACGCTGCATGCGACCTGCGTACCCTATTTTGAGCATTGGGTATGCAGGCCGTGCGCAGGCATGCATTTGCCGGCGCATGCGTCCTTTTGATGGTGCGCCCAACGCATCGTTTTGCATTTTGGTGCGCTCGGCGCACCGTCAAAAGGATGCATGCGCAAGCAAACGCATACCTGCGCACGGCCTGCGTACCCAATGCTAAAGATAGGGTACGCAGGTCGCATGCAGCGTCATGTGCCTATAGGCGGAGCGGCCGGGAGGAGGTGCAGCCGGGGGCGGAGCTTAGCGGCGGTCGTTTTGCAGACCGACGAAACGCTAGTGTGAAACTAGCCTTAGACAATCTGTAAGCATAAATGTGCCATAGACAGTGGTAGTTATATTCAAACATCTCCCTGTTTATTTGATCTACAACCATATCATATGGACATCAAAACCAAAATATGGCCATCTTGTAGGTTTGAAAGAGGATTGATATTGCCCAATTAGCCAGTGATTTTTGTGGAGAACATACATGGGTAACTGCAGTGAAAAGGGGATATGATATCATCCTCCATCGATCTCCCAACACCCTTCCTCAAAGTTGATTGATTCATTGGGGGTGGTGGGCAGGGGGGCATTTTATCTACAGGTCCATTGCACAAGGACCCATGTTGCTTGTCAGTAGTTAGAACAAAATGACTGCTGCAATAGGAGACTCGCCAGCCTGCTTCTCTTTAAACCAGTCTTGCTGTGATGGCTCCTCCCCTAGCGAGTGGCGCATTTGCGGTCTGTGGACTGCAATTCCATCTGCCTGCTGTGACAATCAAAACCTCACTTCCGGTGATTGCAGACCGGACAAATAAGAATGATGGTCATCCCCTGTGAACGAAGAGAGAAATGCCTCTTCCTATTTCATATGCTGGGAAGCTATTGACCCTCTGGAGTAAGCCCTATATGCCTTGGCTGAGAATGGCAAATGATCGACCTTGGCGACAGTGAACCCATATTCCTAAGTCAGCATCGTCGTTCCCTTACAGCATAGTGCAAGAATAACCACACAGTAAGGGCCCCGTCTCACATAGCGAGATCGCTGCTAAACAGCGATCTCCGCAGCGATCTCGCTATGTCTGACACGTACCAGCGATCAGGCCCCTGCTGTGAATCGCTGGTCGTGTCAGAAATGCCAGGACTTGTTTTTGATCGCTGGTCTCCCGCTGGCCAGCACGCATCGCTGCGTGTGACAGGCAGGAGACCAGAGATCTCCTGGTAACCAAGGTACACATCGGGTTTCCAAGCGCGGGGCTGTGCCTGGAAACCCGACGTGTACGTTGGATACCAGCGCGCTGCTGCAGGGGAGCTGGTAACCAAGGTACACGTCTGGTTTCCAGGCACCACGCAGCGCCTGGAAACCCGACGTGTACCTTGGTTACCAGCTCCCTGCATCAGTGCGCTGGTATCCAACGTACACTGCGGGTAACTAAGCGACGTTACCCGCAGTGTCGCTGTGCTGATCGCTGCCTGAGCTGCCTGTTTGGCAGCTCAGCAGCGATCATGTAGCGACACACCAGCGATCCTGATCGTTGTCGGAATCGCTGGTGTATCGCTATGTGAGACGGGGCCTTAAGTTGCACATCAGTGAGGAGGTGGACCAGACAAATCACTCCACTAGTGAGCACACAGGTGATAGTCAAATAGGAATAAACATAGTAACCTATTGGTTTCTTAGTTTGGGGTAGGAATACAGGCACATGACACCACTGATCATAAACAAAAAACCTAAACAAAGTGGGGGCAAGGAAAATAGGGGTGTGAGGGGGACTATCATTCGTTACTTCACACCTATCCTGTACCTGCGCAAAGTGGTGCCCCCACTCGACTGCATGTGACTGGTATAACGGACCTTACACGGAGTCTATATTAAGAATAGAATTAAGGGTATGCCACACTAAACAATATCGCTAACGAGATCGCTAAAAAACGTCACTATTTAGCGATCCCGTTAGCGATATTGTTCAGTGCGGCAGCTTCCAGCGACGAGCTTCCTGCTGTGATCTCGCTCGTCGCTGGAATCGTTCCGGACCCTATTTCATCGCTGGCGCTCCCGCTGGGTAAGTATCTTATCGCTGTGTGGCACCTTTTCTTAGCGATTTAGCGGTACTTTTGTACCGCTAAAGTCGTTAAGAAGATCGCTAACGGCGATAGCGTCGTTAACTATATCGCTAAATGTGGCCGCATTTAGCGATATAGAAACGATCCCGCTAGCGATCTCATTAGTATGCAACGCTAACGAGATCGCTAGCGGGATTGCTTAGTGTGGCAGTACCTTTAGTCTTACCGTAATTCAGTTTCTAGGAACCTTCCACGACAGCCATACTGGAGGATGTCTCCCTGCCCTAATAGGGGACAGGAAACAAAAGAGGTTAAATAACCCTCCCCTTCCTGCACCACCAGTTTTTTTTCTGTACATAGCAGCGTGTATAGTTACCACCAAAGTGCAGGAATCTTCCAATAATAACATCAGATAGGGAGGGAAATTAGTGCTGTCGTGGAAGGTTCCTAGAAATCGAATTACCGGTAAGACTAATTCTTTTTTCTCCAGTCACCTTTCACAACAGCCATACTGGAGTAGTACCAACAACTAATTTCTTAGGGAGGGACTACAGCCTGCAGAACTCGTCTGCCGAATGATAAATCTCTATTGAATTTTAGTCTATAATGTCTAGTGAATGTATGGACAGTTGACCATGTGGCGGCTCTGCATATCTGCTCAGCGGATGCGTCCCCTCTCTCTGCCCACGATGTTGATATTGAACGAGTGGAATGGGCTTTCAGATGTGTAGGAGGTGAAACATTCGGTGATGCATACGCCAGGCTGATAGCCTGCTTGATTCACCTAGCAATCATATTTTTTGCCTTTTTGCCCTTATTCCTTCTGGAAAATTGAATGAATAAATTTTGGTCAATCCTCCAACTTTCAGTTTGCTGGAGGTAGAAAAGAACCACCCTACGTATGTCCAGGGTGTGGAAAATCTCTTCCTTCGCATTGGAGGGATTTGGGCAGAAGGAAGGTAGTATAATGTTCTGTTCTCTATGAAAGTCTGAGACCACTTTTGGCATAAAGGAGGGATCTAGTCTCAAGATGATGCTATCCTCTATGACAGTTAAATAGGGCTCCTGCATTGATAGTCCTTTAAAGTTATGGATGCTAGGGGTTCGAATGGAACCTTAGTTAAACCATTAAGCACCAGATTTAGATCCCAGGGGGCACTTGACTGCGAAGTCTAGGACGCATTCTGGATGCGGAGATCATGAAGCGCTTGATCCATCTATGTCCAGCTAGATCTTGGATCAAAAAATGAACTAAAGGCAGAGACCTGTACTTTCAGCTGCAGATGAAGGAAGAGAGCCACAGTATTCATTACTGATGGGTAGGCGGAGCCCCAGATCAGGATGTTACCTCAGATCAAAAGAGTGATGACTGGCTGGCCCCTCCAGCTCGGGCTCCTCCTACTCAGCTCCAGTCTAAGATTTGAGGTCCAGAGGATGGTCGCTGCTAATGCAGCTCCTCAGAAGATTTTATTATTTTAATATTCGGACAGGAGACTTGGATCACTAGTTGGTCTAGAGGTCTCAGGGGTATCAGCGCTGCTGTACCCCAACCTCTCCCTTGGCGGATCTGTATTTACTCAAAGTCCCTGCAGAATCCTTGCCGGCCCTGGGGATGAGGAGAGCTTCTCTGGCGGGAACGCAAACCACACGTGCGGTCACTGCGTTCTTCGCCCTGGGGGAAGCATGGGCACTGCGCCAGAAACCCCTGAGGGTCCCTGTGGCGCCTTGGCTGGTGAGTACTCCACACAAATTTTAATAATAATTATGTGTGAGTGCTTTAGCGTCTGAATGAGCAAGCGCTACTGTGAAAACAGCGTTACTACATGTATGTCAGTATGCTTCAGCGCTGCTGTGACAGCGCTACTACATGTAATGTCAGTATGCTTCAGCGCTGCTGTGACAGCGCTACTACACGTAATGTCAGTATGCTTCAGCGCTGCTGTGACAGCGCTAATACATGTAATGTCAGTATGCTTCAGCGCTGCTGTGACAGCGCTACTACATGTAATGTCAGTATGCTTCAGCGCTGCTGTGACAGCGCTACTACATGTAATGTCAGTATGCTTCAGCGCTGCTGTGACAGCGCTACTACATGTAATGTCAGTATGCTTCAGCGCTGCTGTGACAGCGCTACTACATGAAGATGTGGTGATTTTTTGTCCGCAGGCAGATAGCTGCAGGACAGAGAGGGAGCAGGAGCGGGGAGAGTTCGCGCTCATTATTGAGCTAGCAGGGGGCGTGGCCTATCTATCCCGGTCTTTTGAGCAGGAAGACGCGCGCTCTGGCTTTTCTCCTGCGACCCCCTCACTGTGGCGGCCATTACTCAGGCTCCTGGGCTCCTCGGACCGCTCCCCTCCTCATATAGACACCACGGCCAGCTGGGTGAGTGCGGATTCCTCACCCCGCAGCGCAGCGATCGCTATCCTGCAGCTGCAGTCTCATCAGAGACATAAAAATTGGCTGGGGCTCACAAATATAATATATATTTTGGTGAGTTTGCAATATTAACCCCTTTGAGGGTTATTTCTACCTGCTAAATTTGCTGACTGAATACCGCTGGGGTAACTCTGCTTGGTGAGCGTTAACCCTTCAGCGTTTGAAAAAAAAAAAAAAAAAAAACCGCATAGTTTTTTGCTGGTATTACCGCTTTGACCTGCTCATACAGGTGAGACATGTCTGAACAGAGTTCAGATGCCGCGGATCACGTCCCAGTGCCATTGCGGCAATCAGATACGCAGACCTCCACAGCGTCTAGCGCTGCGGTCGACAGCGGTGGAAAATTGGATGATATCGCTCGATCGATTAATAACTTATCTGACCTTTTAGGTCAATATGTGTCTGCTAATTCCTCTCAGAGGAAGCGACGCAGGCCGTTACCGGCCTCTACACGGAGCGAGTCAGATGTATCTGATATTGGGCAGAGTTCCCCTTTAAATTCGGATGGAGAAATATCCGATTCAGATGCGGACGAGCCGCAGGGGCGTTCCTCTATGACGAAGCGTACGGAGGCATTAATTGAAGCCATGAGAGATATACTACAGTTACCGGAGGAGGTAACTAGTCGTCCTGGTAAATCAGCACGCATTTTCCAGGAGTCCCGTGCTTCGCGCACAACATTGCCAGCTCTGGATGAGCTTAATGGTGTAATAGAGGAGGAACGTCTATGTCCAGATAAGCGTTTTCATGGAACGCATTTCTTTGATACACTTTATCCTTGCTCTACGGAGTTAAAGGCTAATTGGACTTCTGCTCCTGAAGTGGATGTGTCTTTGTCTCAGCTTAGTAAATCCTCTCTACTCCCTATTAAGGGAAAAGCGAGCTTACAGGAGCCTTTGGATAGAAAGGCAGAATTGGCGGCAAAAGCAAGCTATGAGGCTGCGGGTCATGGATTTCGAGCAGTGCTAGGATCCATGTGTGCTGCTAGAGCTTCTCTAAGCTGGTTGGCACGTCTGAAGACGGAGTTGCAAAATGAATCTCCGTTATCTGAGATACGGGAAACTTGTGAATGGTTAGAAACGGCAGCCTGTTATATCTTTGATGCCGGTCTGGATACGGCATCTCTGCTGGCCAAAGCGCAAGCTTCAGCGGTCACAGTCAGAAGAGCTTTATGGCTCAGACAGTGGGCCGGGGACGCAGTTTCCAAACAAGGGTTGTTGGCCTTACCTTACAAGGGTGGCCATCTTTTTGGATCCGACCTCACAGAGCTGATTTCCAAGGCTAAGGCGAAGGAATCAGCATTACCACAGCGAAGGGCCATGGCCTCGGTGTCCAGTAAGCCTGGGTTTATAGTGGTCGGCGGTCCTTTCGGGGCCGAGGACGATCTAGTCACTCCTCGTGGGGATCGGGTCGTCCTTCTTTCTCAGGAAAGAAATCCTCTCAGAAAACTCGTACTCCCTGGAAGCAGAGTTTCCGCCAGAACAAGCGGGAACTTGACAAGAAAACCGCAAAGTCGGATTGACGCCAGGGGTCCACTCGAGGATTCTCGAGTGGGGGGTCGCCTGCTTCTTTTCAAGGAGACTTGGATGGCTCGCGTTCCAGATTCCTGGGTAACGCGGATAGTGTCGGCAGGCTATTTCATAGAGTTTGCTTCTCATCCCCCAAATGTTTTTTGTCAATCTCGCGTTCCGTCGGAACCCGAGCTTGTTGTCGCTCTACAGCGAGAGATCGAATCGCTACTACAAAAGGGTGTAGTGATACCGGTTCCGTCAGAGGACCGAGGGAAAGGTTTTTATTCCAACCTTTTTATAGTTCCCAAAAAGGAGAACAAATTTCGCCCGATTCTGGATCTCAAGCGATTGAACCGGCATGTCCATGCCCGGAAATTTCGCATGGAGTCGCTTCGTTCCGTTGTGGCAGCTCTGTCACAGAACGATTTTCTGGTGTCAATCGACATTCGCGACGCCTATTTGCATATTCCCATCGGAAAGGCTCATCAGCGCTTTCTTCGATTTGCCATAGGTCAGAATCATTACCAGTTCGTGGCTCTGCCGTTCGGCTTAGCCTCAGCGCCAAGGGTCTTTACAAAAATTCTGGCGCCCCTCATGGCACTCCTTCGAAGACAGGGGATTACGATTCTCCCTTATCTGGACGATCTTTTGATCGTGGCTTCCTCGGAGGAGGAGGTGTTGACGGCTCGGGATTTGTCTCTTCAGTTTCTGAAAGACTTCGGTTGGCTGGTCAATTGGGAGAAGTCGTCCCTGGAACCATCAAGGACAATTCTCTTTTTGGGAATGCATCTCGACACGTTTCGGTCGGTAGTTTCCCTACCACCAGACAAACAGTCATGTCTTCTTCGACATGTACAGATTATGACATCCTCAACGGCAATGTCCCTACGGAAGTGTATGCGTCTTCTGGGACTGATGGTGGCGTCCATGGAGGCAATTCCTTTTGCCCAGTTCCACTCCAGGACTCTTCAAAAGTTCATCTTGAGTCGATGGAATCAGTCGCAATCGCTGGATTGCAGTGTCACCATTTCTCGCGCGGTGCGGGATTCTCTAGAATGGTGGTTACGTCCAGGGGCATTCTCCCTGGGAAGTCTTTCCTCCCTCTGAAGTGGTGAGTCATAACCACCGATGCCAGCCTGACGGGCTGGGGGGGTGTTTGGAACAATCTCTGGATTCAGGGGGTATGGTCACCGGAAGAGTCTGTGCTTCCGATCAACATCCTGGAATTGAGGGCGATTTTCCTTTGCCTCCAACATTGGACGGTCCCTTTGAGCAGTCTGCCAGTCCGTGTGCAGACAGACAATGCGACGGCTGTCGCGTATATCAATCACCAAGGGGGACAAGGAGTTCCAGTCTCATGGTAGAGGTGTCCCGAATTCTGATTTGGGCAGAGGCCAATGTACCAGCCATTTCGGCGATTCACATTCCAGGGGTTCAGAATATTACAGCGGACTTTCTCAGTCGCAGAAGGATGGATCCCGGGGAATGGAGCCTCCACCCGGAAGTCTTTGCACTACTGTGCTCTCGCTGGGGAACCCCCCAAGTGGATTTGATGGCATCCAGGTCCAATGCCAAGTTACCGACATTCATGTCCAGGTACAAGGACCCGAAGGCGGTGGCGGTGGATGCTCTAGTGGCCCAGTGGGATCAGTTCGAGCTGATCTATGTATTCCCGCCGATATCCTTACTTCCTCTAGTGCTGCGTCGGATCAGACTAGAGAGAATTCCAGCTATTCTGATAGCTCCAGACTGGCCAAGAAGGGTGTGGTTCTCGACAATAATGTCGCTGTTGGCGGCACCTCCGTTTCCACTCCCTCTTCAACCGGACTTGTTGACTCAGGGGCCCATTTGTCATCCGGGCTTGATGTCCCTGCGTTGACGGCG
>JARQOD010006740.1:0-41669 GCA_033576555.1 Oophaga sylvatica | reverse complement strand
GGGGAATTTTATTAAGAAAAAAACAGATCTAAATTAACCCAGTATAAGGAAGAGAAGTTTTGGGTGATGTATTTTTAAAGAATAATACGTATGAAAATTACCCCCATATACGGGGAGGAGAATTACTGTGCAGTGTATTTTAAAAGAATAATACGATATGAAAATTCACCTATACGAAGAAAGTTTTGGAATGTATTTTACAAAATAATCAGATACTGAGAATTACACCATTACGGAAGGAAAAATGTACGTGCTGATATATAGAATAATCAGATTGAAATTTACACCCAGTTAAAGGGGGGAAAATTTTTACTGTGCATGTAATAACGAATAAAAGATACTGAAAATTTTCCCCCGTATACGGGGAAAAAAAAGGTAACTGTGCGTGTTATATACAAATAATACATACGGAAAAATTACCCCCGTTGGGAAAGGGGAAGTTATGTGCATTATTATCAGAATAACAGATCTGAGAATTACCCCCCATATACAAAAGATAATTTACTGGCATGAATTTACAGAAAAAAACGAAACTAAAAATTACACCCAGTAACGGGACAGAGAATGGTTTGTGCAGTTTTTAAAATACAGAAAATAAGTTTACTGAAATTAACCCAGTATACAGGAAGGGGAAATGGTATGTGAAAGTATATATACAAAAAAACCAGATTTGGAAAATTACCCCCCGTATAAGGAAGAGAATTTTATGTGCAGGTATAATACAGAAAAATACAGATACTGAATTACACCCGTTACGGAAGGGGAAGTATTACTGTGCAGTGTTTTATACAGAATAAACAATAGAGAATTACACCCTTTACAACCAAAAAACTTCAAAAATTAACAGAAAAAACAAATTAAATTTACACCAATACAAAAAATTCCCAAAAAATTTTATACAAAACAACAAATTACATTTACAAAAAATTTATTTAAAATTTAAAAAAAAAAACCCAAAACTGGAACCCGAAAAAAGGACAGAAAAGTGGTACGTCAGTGTATTTTAACAGATAATACAGTAGGAATTACACCCAGTTAATGACAGCAGAAGTGGTACTGTGCGGTTATATCAGAATAATACAGATCGGAAAATTACACCCATAACGGGCCCGGGAGAAGTTATGTGCAGGTTATATCAGAATAATAAGATATGAAATTACACCCGTATACAGGGACAGAAAGGGGATGTCATTATTTATACAGAAAATTAAAGTATAAGTTTAACCCAGTTCAGGCACGGAAAGGTTTGTGCTGTATTATACGAATAATACATTTTAAGAATTACCCCAGTATACGGACAGGAGAAGTATACGGGTCATGTTATATTACAGAATAATACGATATGAGAATTACACCCAGTTACGGACTGGAGAAGTGGTCTGTGCAGTGTATTATACGAATAATACAATACTGAGAATTACACCCAGTTACAGGACAGCAAATGGTCTGTGCAGTGTAATAACAAATAATACAGATACTGAGAAATTACACCCAAAATACAGGAGGGGGAAAGTTTCTGGCAGTGTATGTATAAGAATAACACAGATTCTGAGAATTACACCCATTTACAGGGAAGGAGAAGTATACTGTGCGTGTATATATCGAATAATGCTTTACTGAGAATTTAACCCAGTATACAGAGAGGAAAGTATTCTGTGCAGTGTATTTACGAATAACACAGTTACTGAGAATTACCCCCTAACGGCAGGAGAAGTGTACTGGCAGTGTATAATACAGAATAAAACAGATAGAGAATTACACCCATTACAGGCAGGTGAAGTTCTGTGCAGTGTTTATATACAGAATAACACAGATACTGAAATTACACCCTTTTAAAACAGGAAGGAGAAGATTCTGTGCAGTGTTATAATACAAAATAACACAGTACTGGATTACACCCAGTATAAAGGAAGGAGAAGTATTACTGGCGTGTATTTACAGAATAACAAGAAAATGAGAATTACACCCTATACGGGACAGGAGAAGGGGGACCGTGCAGTTATATATACAAATAATCAGAACTGAAATTACACCCAGTAACCGGACGGGAGAATGGTATTGGCAGTGTTTTACAGAAAACACAGATCTGAAATTACACCCAGTATACAGGACAGGAGAATAGTACTGTGCATTTTATATAAGAATAATACAGATATGAGAATTAACCCATACACAGGACAGCAGAATGGTTACTGTGAAGTATATATACAGAATAACACGTACTGAGAATTAACCCCCAGTATAAGGACAGGAGAAGTGGTAGCGCCGTGTTATATACAGAATATACAGTTACGAGAATTACACCCAGTATACAGGACAGCAGAAGTGGTACTGTGCAATGTATTTACAGAATAATGCAGATACTGGAATTACACCCAGTATACAGGAGAGGGAAGTAGTACTGTGCAGTGTATATATACAAATAATACAGATACTGAAGAATTACACCCGTATACAGGAGAGGAGAAGTATTACTGTGCATGTATATATACAGAATAATACAGATACTGAAATTACACCCAGTATACAGGAGAGGAAAGTAGTACTGTGCATTGTATATATACAGAATAATGCAGAATACAGAGATTTACACCCAGTATACAGGACAGGAGAAGTAGTACTGTGCAGTGTATATATACAGAATAATACAGATTACTGAGAATTACACCCAGTATACAGGACAGCAAAGTGGTACTGTGCATGAATATATACAGAATAATACAATACTGAAATTACACCCAGTATACAGGACAGGAGAGTGTACTGCGCAGTGTATATACAAATAATACAGATACTGAGAATTACACCAGTATACAGGAGAGGAGAAGTATACTGTGCATGTATATATATAAGAATAATACAGATTCTGAGAATTACACCCATATACAGGAAGGAGAAGTTTACTGTGCAATGTATATATACAGAATAATGCAGATACTGAAATTACACCCAGTATACAGGAGGGGAAGTAGTACTGTGCAGTGTATATATACAGAATAATACAGATACTGAAATTACACCCAGTATACAGGAGAGGAAAGTATTACTGTGCAGTGTATATATACAGAATAATACAGATATCTGAGAATTACACCCAGTATACAGGAGAGGAGAAGTATTACTGTGCAGTGTATATATACAGAATATACAGATACTGAGAATTACACCCAGTATACAGGAGAGGAGAAGTAGTACTGTGCAGTGTATATATACAGAATAATACAGATACTGAAATTACACCCAGTATACAGACAGCGAAGTGGTACTGTGCAATGGTATATATACGAAAAATGCAGATACTGAGATTTACACCCAGTATACAGGAGAGGAGAAGTAGTACTGTGCAGTGTATATATACAGATAATACAGATACTGAAATTACACCCAGTATACAGGAGAGGAGAAGTTTTACTGTGCAGTGTATAAATACAGAATAAGACGATACTGAGAATTAACACCCAGTATACAGGACAGAGCAGAAGTGGTACTGTGCAGTTATATATACAGAATAATACAGATACTGGAATTACACCCAGTATACAGGACAGGAGAAGTGTACTGTGCAGGTATATATACAGAATAATACAGATACTGAGAATTACACCCAGTATACAGGACAGCAGAAGTGGTACTGTGCAATGTATATATACAGAATAATGCAGAGACTGAGATTACACCCGTATACAGGAGAGGAGAAGTAGTACTGTGCAGTGTATATAATACAGAATAATACTGATACGAGAATTACACCCAGTATACAGGAGAGGAGAAGTATTACTGTGCGTGTTTATATACAGAATAATACAGATACTGAGAATTACACCCAGTATACAGGAGAGGAGAAGTATACTGTGCAGTGTATATATACAGAATAATACAGATACTGAGAATTACACCCATATACAGGACAGCAAAGTGTACTGTGCAATTATATATACAGAATAATGCTGATACTGAATTTACACCCATTTATACAGGAGAGGATTTGCATTTGCATTTAGTTGGACCATCATTTATTTTTCAACAGGACAATGACCCCAAACACACTTCCAGACTGTGTAAGGCTATTTGACCAAGAAGGAGAGTGATGGGGTGCTAGCCAGATGACCTGGCCTCCACAGTCACCAGACCTGAACCCAATCAAGATGGTTTGAGGTGAGCTGGACCGCTCACCGCTTCAATTTTTAATAAATCCCCAGCAGTGTCGCCAGCAAAGCACCATCACACCACCTCTTCCATGCTTCGCGGTGGGAACCGGGCATGTGGGTCCATCCGTTCACCTTTTCTGTGTGCAAGGCAGTGATCGGGGCAGACGTGGCTGCTTTGGGAACCTGGAATGTGGGACATATTTTCGGTTGTTTCACACATTTTTTGTGGGGTGTGGTGTGTGGTTCCACATGTGTTGATTCGTGGTTTTGGTGCCGTCGGTGTGGTTTCTTCAGTTTTCATGGTCATGGGGTGCAGAGGGGTCTTTGAGTGGGAGGTGTGTCCAAACTTTTGGTCTGTACTGTTACATGTCATTGTGACATATAATTATATATATATATATATATATATATATACTAGATGGTGGCCCGATTCTAACTCGTCGGGTTAATCTAGAATATTGATGTAGTTTATTTATGAAGATTTCATGTTACCGTATATACCTAACATTACTGTGTATTACTCATGTTACTGTATATTACCTTATGTCACCTGTGTATTACCTCATGTCACTGTGTATTACCCGTGTTCAGTAAACATGACATCCCTAACCTTGCCACAGTCTTCATCCCTACTCTCACACACCTCTTCAACCTTTCACTTACAAATGGTGTCTTTCCTTCATCCTTCAAACATGCTTCAATCACCCCGATCCTCAAAAAGCCCTCCCTCGACCCATCCTCAGCGTCAGCTATCGCCCGATATCTCTTCTCCCCCTTCGCCTCAAAACTAACTGGAACAGCATGTATATCTTGAACTGTCCCTCCACCTTTCCTCCTGCTCCCCTTTGACCGGTTACAATCAGGCTTTCGACCGCATCACTCAACTGAAACTGCCCTAACTAAAGTCACTAACGACCTGCTAACCGCCAAGAGCAAGCGACACTACTCTGTCCTCCTTCTCCTGGACCTGTCTTCTGCCTTTTGACACCGTAGACCATTCCTCCTCCTACAGATTCTCTCATCTCTTGGCATCACAGACTTGGCCCTATCCTGGATCTCATCATACCTAACAGACCGAACATTTAGTGTCTCCCTCTCACACACCACCTCCTCACCTCGCCCCCTGTCTGTCGGTGTTCCCCAAGGCTCAGTCCTAGGACCCCTACTCTTCTCCATCTACACCTTCGGCCTGGGACAGCTCATAGAATCCACGGCTTGCCAGTATCACCTCTACGCCGATGACACACAGATCTACCTATCTGGACCTGACCTCACCTCCCTACTGACCAAAATCCCACAGTGTCTGTCTGCTATCTCAGCCTTCTTTTCTGCTCGCTTTCTCAAACTGAACTGGACAAAACAGAATTCATCATCTTTCCCCCACCTCATTCTACCCCTCCACCAGGCCTATCCATCAATGTCAATGGCTGCTCACTTTCCCCAGTCCCAACATGCTCGGTGCCTTGGGGTGATCATCGACTCTGCCCTCTCTTTCAAACCACATATCCAAGCCCTCGCCACCTCCTGCCGCCTCAAACTCAAAAATATTTCCCGGATCCGCTCATTCCTCAACCATGAAACCACAAAAACACTAGTGCACTCCCTTATCTCCCGCCTCGACTACTGCAACCTCCTACTGTCTGGCCTCCCCTCTAGCACTCTGGCACCACTTCAGTCCATCCCACACTCTGCTGCACGACTAATCCACCTGTCTTCCCGCTATTCCCCTGCCTCCCCACTATGCCAGGCCCTTCACTGGCTTCCTATTGCCCAGAGGCTCCAGTTCAAAACCTTAACCATGACATACAAAGCCATCCACAACCTTTCTCCTCCATACATCTGTGACATGGTCTCCGCTACCTACCCACACGCAACCTTCGATCCTCTCAAGATCTCCTTCTCGACTCCCCCCTCATCTCTTTTTCCCACAACCGCATACAAGACTTCTCCCGGGCTTCCCCATACTCTGGAACTCTCTGCCGCAAAACATCAGACTTTCACCAACAACGGAGACCTTCAAGAAAACCTGAAGACCCACCTGTTCCGACAAGCCTACAACCTGCAATGATCCTCAGTGTACTGAACCATCGCACAACCAGCTCTACCCTCTCCTAGTGTATTCTCACCCATCCTGTAGACTGTGAGCCCTCGCGGGCAGGGTCCTCTCTCCTTCTGTACTTATGCGTCCCTTGTCTAGCACATGTTTATTGTATCTGTCTATATTTTTCCCCTTTTCATATGTAAAGCGCCATGGAATAAATGGCGCTATATAAATTTATAATAATAATAATAATAATAGTACGTGCAGTGTATATATACAGAATAATACAGATACTGAGAATTACACCCAGTATACAGGAGAAGTGGTACTGTGCAGTGTATATATAGAGAATAATACAGATACTGAGAATTACACCCAGTATACAGGACAGCAGAAGTGGTACTGTGCAGTGTATATACAGAATAATACAGATACTGAGAATTACACCCAGTATACAGGAGAAGTGGTACTGTGCAGTGTATATATAGAGAATAATACAGATACTGAGAATTACACCCAGTATACAGGACAGCAGAAGTGGTACTGTGCAGTGTATATTACAGAATAATGCAGATACTGAGAATTACACCCAGTATACAGGAGAGGAGAAGTAGTACTGTGCAGTGTACATATACAGAATACACAGATACTGAGAATTACACCCAGTATACAGGACAGGAGAAGTAGTACATGTGCAGTGTATATATACAGAATAACACAGATACTGAGAATTACCCCCCAGTATACAGGACAGGAGAAGTAGTACTGTGCAGTGTATATATACAGAATAACACAGATACTGAGAATTACACCCAGTATACAGGACAGCAGAAGTAGTACTGTGCAGTGTATTTACAGAATAACACAGATACTGAGAATTACACCCAGTATACAGGACAGCAGAAGTGGTACTGTGCAGTGTATATATACAGAATAATGCAGATACTGAGAATTACACCCAGTACACAGGAGAGGAGAAGTAGTACTGTGCAGTGTATATATACAGAATAACACAGATACTGAGAATTACACCCAGTATACAGGACAGCAGAAGTAGTACTGTGCAGTGTATTTACAGAATAACATAGATACTGAGAATTACACCCAGTATACAGGACAGGAGAAGTAGTACTGTGCAGTGTATATATACAGAATAATACAGATACTGAGAATTACACCCAGTATACAGGACAGCAGAAGTGGTACTTTGCAATGTATATATACAGAATAATGCAGATACTGAGAATTACACCCAGTATACAGGACAAGAGAAGTAGTACTGTGCAGTGTATATATACAGAATAATACAGATACTGAGAATTACACCCAGTATACAGGACAGGAGAAGTAGTACTGTGCAGTGTATATATACAGAATAACACAGATACTGAGAATTACACCCAGTATACAGGACAGGAGAAGTAGTACTGTGCAGTGTATATATACACTACCGGTCAAAAGTTTAGGGTCACTTAGAAATTTCCTTATTTTTGAAAGAAAAGCAGTTTTTTTCCAATGAAGCTAACATTAAATGATTCAGAAATACACTCTATACAGTGTTAATGTGGTAAATGACTATTCTAGCGGCAAACGTCTAGTTTGTAATGCAATATCTTCATAGGTGTATAGAGGCCCATTTCCAACAACCATCACTCCAGTGTACTTATGGTATTTTGTGTTCGCTAACTGTGTAAGAAGGCTAATAGATGGTTAAAATACCCTTTAAAACCCTTGTGCAAGTATGTTAACACAGCTGAAAATCGTTTGGTTGATTAGAGAAGCTATAAACCTGACCTTCCTTTGAGCTTGTTGAGAATCTGGAGCATTACATTTGTTGGTTCCATTAAACTCTCAAAATGGCCAAAAAAAAAGAACTTTCTTGTGAAACTCGACAGTCTATTCTTGTTCTTAGAAATGAAGGCTATTCCATGCGAAAAATTACCAAGAAACTGAAGAATTCATACAATGGTGTGTAGTACTCCCTTTAGAGGAGTGCACAAACAAGCTCTAACCAGAGAAGAAAGACAAGTGGGAGGCCCCGCTGCACATCTGAGCAACAAGACAAGTACATTAGAGTCTTTAGTTTGAAAAATTGACGCCTCACAGGTCCTCAACTGGCAGCTTCATTAACCCCTTTACCCCAAGGGTGGTTTGCACGTTAATGACCGGGCCAATTTTTACAATTCTGACCACTGTCTCTTTATGAGGTTATTACTCTGGAACGCTTCAACGGATCTTCGCGATTCTGAGATTGTTTTCTCGTGACATATTGTACTTCACGTTAGAAGTAAAATTTCTTCGATATAACTTGCGTTTATTTTTGAAAAAAACGCAAATATGGCGAAAATTTTTAAAATTTTGCAATTTTCAAACTTTGAATTTTTATTCCCTTAAAACAGAGAAATATGTCACATAAAATAGTTAAGAAATAACATTTCCCACATGTCTACTTTACATCAGCACAATTTTGGAACCAACATTTTTTTTTGTTAGGAAGTTATAAGGGTTAAAAGTTGACCAGCGATTTCTCATTTTTACAACAAAATTTACAAAGCCATTTTTTTTAGGGACCACCTCTCATTTGAAGTCACTTTGAGGGGTCTATATGGCAGAAAATACCCAAAAGTGACACCATTCTAAAAACTGCACCCCTCAAGGTACTCAAAACCACATTCAAGAAGATTATTAACCCTTCAGGTGCTTCACAGGAACTAAAGCAACGTGGAAGAAAAAAATGAATATTTAACTTTTTAGCCACAAAAATGATCTTTTACAAACTTTTTTTTTATTTTGACAAGGGTAAAAGGAGAAAATGGACAGATAAGGTTGTTATGCAATTTCTCCTGAGTACGCCAATACCCAATATGTGGGGGAAAACCACTGTTTGGGCACACGGCAGAGCTCGTAAGGGAAGGAGCGCCGTTTGACTTTTTCAAACTAAAATTGGCTGGAATTGAGATTGGACGCCATGTCGTGTTTGGAGAGCCCCTGATGCGCCTAAACAGTGGAAACCCCCACAAGTGACACCATTTTAGAAACTAGACCCCCTAAGGTACTTATCTAGATCTGTTGTGAGCACTTTAAACCCCCAAGTGTTTCACAAAAGCTTATAATGCCTGGGTGTGAAAAAAAACAAAACAATTTTCCACAAAAATGATTTTTTAGTCCCAAATTTTGAATTTTCCCAAGGAAATTGGACCCCAAAAGTTGTTGTCCAATTTGTCCTGAGTACGCTGATACCCCATATGTGGGGGGGGGGGAAACTGTTTGGGTGCACGGCAGGGCTTGGAAAGGAAGTAGTAACGTTTTGGAATGCAGACGTTGATGGGGGTCATGTTCCGTTTGCAGTGCCCCAGATGAGCCTAAATAGTGGAAACCCCCCACAAGTGACCCCATTTTGGAAACTAGACCCCCTAAGGAACTTATCTAGATCTTTGGTGAGCACTTTGAACCCCCAAGTGCTTCACACAAGTTTATAATGCCCGGCATGAAAATAAAAAATCCTATTTTTTTCCCACAAAAATTATCTTTTAGTCACTAATTTTTTATTTTCCCAAGGGTAACAGGAGAAATTGGACCACGTACGTTGTTGTCCAATTTTTGTCCTGAGTACGCTGATACCCCATATGTGGGGGGGAACCACTGTTTGGGCTCACGGCAGAGCTCGGAATGGAAGGAGCACCATTTGACTTTTTCCAACCAAAATTGGCTGGAATTGAGATTGGATGCCATGTTGCATTTGGAGAGCCCTTGATGTGCCTAAACAGTGGAAACCCCCCACAAATGACCCCATTTGGAAAACTAGACCCCCTAAGGAACTTTTCTAGATCTTTGGTGAGCAATTTGAACCCCCAAGTGATTCACACAAGTTTATAATGTAGAGCCGTAAAATTTAAAAATCATATTTTTTCCACAAAAATGATCTTTTCACCCCAATTTTTATTTTTCCAAGGGTAACAAAACTCCAAAAGTTATTGTGCAATTTGTCCTGAGTGCGCTGATACCCCATATGTGGGGGTAAACCACTGTTTGGGTGCATGGCAGAGTTTGGAAGGGAAGGAGCGCCGTCTGACTTTTTCAACGCAGAATTGGCTGGATGCCATGTCGTGTTTGGAGAGCTCCTGATCTGCCTAAACAGTGGAAACCCCCATAAATGACACCATTTTGGAAACTAGACCCCTCAAGGAACTTATCTAGATGTGTGGTGAGAACTTTTAACCCCCAGGTGTTTCACTAAAGTTTATAACGTACAGCCGTAAAAATAAAAAATCTTTTTTTTTTTTTACAAAAATGATTTTTTCGCCCCCAATATTTTATTTTCACAAGGGTAACAGGAGAAATTGGACCCCAAAAGTTGTTGTCCAATTTGTCCTGAGTACGCTGATACCCAATATGTGGGAGAAAACTACTGTATGGGCGCACGTCAGGGCTCGGAAGGGAAGTAGTGACGTTTTGGATTGCAGACTTTGATGGAATGGTCTGGGGGCGTCATGTCGCATTTGGAGAGCCCCTGATGCGCCTAAACAGTGGAAACCCCCCACAAGTGACCCCATTTTGGAAAATAGACCCCACAAGGAACTTGTCTAGATGTGTGGTGAGCACTTTGAACCCCGAAGTGCTTCACAGAAGTTTATAACGCACAGCCGTAAAAATAAAAAATCCTTTTTTTTTTTTGCAAAAATGATTTTTTTGCCCCAATATTTTATTTTTACAAGGGTAACAGGAGAAATTGGACCCCAAAAGTTGTTGTCCAATTTGTCCTGAGTACGCTGATATCCAATATGTGGGAGAAAACTACTGTATGGGTACACGTTGGGGCTCGGAAGGAAGTAGTGACGTTTTGGATTGCAGACTTTGATGGAATGGTCTGGGGGCGTCATGTCGCATTTGGAGAGCCCCTGATGCGCCTAAACAGTGGAAATCCCCAACAAGTGACCCCATTTTGGAAAATAGACCCCACAAGGAACTTATCTAGATGTGTGGTGAGCACTATGAAGCCCCAAGTGCTTCACAGAAGTTTATAATGTACAGCCGTAAAAACAAAAAAATAATTTTTTTTGTACAAAAATGATATTTTCGCCCCCAGTTTTTTATTTTCCCAAGGGTAACAGAAGAAATAGGACAAATTGCACAATAACTCTTGGGGTCCAGAGTACGCTGATACCCCATATGTGGGGATAAACTACTGTTTGGACGCATGGCAGAGCTGAGAAGTGAAGGAGCACCGTTTGACTTTTTCAACGCAGAATTGGCTGGAATTGAGATCAGACGCCATGTCACATTTGGAGAGCCCCTGATGTGCCTAAACAGCGGAAACCCCCAATTCTAACTCCAACCCTAACCCCAACACACCCCTAACCCTAGTCCCAACCCTAACCACAAACCTAACCCTAACACACCCCTAATCCCAACCCTAACCCTAATCCTAACTTTAGCGCCAACCCTAACCCTAACTTTAGCCGCAACCCTAACCCTAACCCTAATGGGAAAATGGAAATAAATACTTTTTTTTAATTTTATTATTTTTCCCTTACTAAGGGGGTGATAAAGGGGGGTTTGATTTACTATTTATAGCGGGTTTTTATGATTGGCAGCTGTCACGCTAAAAGACGCTTTTTATTGCAAAAATAGTTTTTGCATCATCACATTTTGAGAGCTATAATTTTTGCATATTTTGGCCCACAGAGTCATGTGGGGTCTTATTTTTTGCGGGACGAGTTGACGTTTTTATTGGTACCATTTTTGAGCACGTGACGTTTTTTGATCGCTTTTTATTTCGATTTTTGGGAGGTTAGAATGAACAAAAATCAGCAATTCATGAATTTCTTTTGGGGGAGGCGTTTATACCGTTCCGCGTGTGGTAAAATTGATAAAGCAGTTTTATTCTTCGGGTCAGTACGATTATGGCGATACCTCATTTATATCATTTTTTCATGTTTTGGCGCTTTTATAGAATAAAAACAATTTTATATAAAAAATAATTATTTTTGCATCGCTTTATTTTGCGAGCTATAACTTTTTTTATTTTTCGCTGATGATGCTGTATGATGGCTCGTTTTTTGCGGGACAAGATGACGTTTTCAGCGGTACCATGTTTTTTTATATCGGTCTTTTTGATCGCATGTTATTCCACTTTTTGTTCGGCGGTATGATGATAAAGCATTGATTTTTTGCTTCGTTTTTTTTTTTTTTTTTAAGGGGTTCACTAAAGGGGTTAACTAGTGGGACAATTTTATAGGGGGGGTCGTTACGGACGCGGCGATACCAAATATGTGTACTTTTATTGCTTTGTTTATTTTATTTACAGGAAGAAGTGAATTTATTGGGGAATATTTTTTTTTTTTTTAATTTATTTTGGATTTTTTTTTAAACATGTTTATTTTTATTTTTTTTACTTTGTCCCAGGGTGGGACATCACTGTATTTTGTCAGATCGCTGGTGTGACAGTGTGCACAGCACTCTGTCACACCAGCGATCGCTCAGGCAGTGCAGCAGGCTTCTCAGTGCCTGCTCTCAGCAGGCACTGAGGAAGCCGCCTCCCTCCAGGACCCCAGCGCCATCTTGGAAACGGGTCCTGGGAGGGAGGAAGCCCTCAGAACAGCGCGATCACATCGCGCTGCTCTGAGGGTCTCAGGGGGGCGCGCAGGGAGCCCCCACCCTGCGCGATCCTCCCCTGTGCCCCCAGTACACCGCGATCATGTTTGATCGCGGTGTGCAAGGGGTTAATGTGCCGGGAGCGGTCCGTGACCGCTCCTGACACACAGTCATGGGTGTCAGCTGTGATAATCAGCTGACACCCGGCCGCGATCGGCTGCGCTCCCCCCGGGAGCGCGTCCGATCGCACGAGACGTACTATCCCGTCCATGGTCATACGGGCCCAGGTACCATGGACGGGATAGTACGTCCGATGGCAGTAAGGGGTTAAACAGTACACATTAAACGCCAGTGTCAACATCTACAGTGAAGAGGCGATTTGGGGATGCTGGCCTTCAGGGCAGATTGGCAAAACAAAAGCCAATATTCCTCTGTCCAATGTCTGTGTTCTTTTGCCCATATTAATCTTTTCCTTTCATTTAAGCCAGTCTTAAATATGGCTTTTGTTTTGCCAATCTGCCCTGAAGGCCAGCATCCCCAAATCGCCTCTTCACTGTAGATGTTGACACTGGCGTTTAATGTGTACTGTTTAATGAAGCTGCCAGTTGAGGACCTGTGAGGTGTCAATTTTTCAAACTAAAGACTCTAATGTACTTGTCTTGTTGCTCAGTTGTGCAGCGGGGCCTCCCACTTGTCTTTCTTCTCTGGTTAGAGCTTGTTTGTGCACTCCTCTAAAGGGAGTACTACACACCATTGTATGAATTCTTCAGTTTCTTGGTAATTTTTCGCATGGAATAGCCTTCATTTCTAAGAACAAGAATAGACTGTCGAGTTTCACAAGAAAGTTCTTTTTTTTTGGCCATTTTGAGAGTTTAATGGAACCAACAAATGTAATGCTCCAGATTCTCAACAAGCTCAAAGGAAGGTCAGGTTTATAGCTTCTCTAATCAACAAAACGGTTTTTAGCTGTGTTAACATACTTGCACAAGGGTTTTAAAGGTATTTTAACCATCTATTAGCCTTCTTACACAGTTAGCGAACACAAAATACCATAAGTACACTGGAGTGATGGTTGTTGGAAATGGGCCTCTATACACCTATGAAGATATTGCATTACAAACTAGACGTTTGCCGCTAGAATAGTCATTTACCACATTAACACTGTATAGAGTGTATTTCTGAATCATTTAATGTTAGCTTCATTGGAAAAAAACTGCTTTTCTTTCAAAAATAAGGAAATTTCTAAGTGACCCTAAACTTTTGACCGGTAGTGTACAGAATAATGCAGATACTGAGAATTACACCCAGTATACAGGAGAAGTAGTACTGTGCAGTGTATTTACAGAATAATACAGATACTGAGAATTACACCCAGTATACAGGACAGGAGAAGTAGTACTGTGCAGTGTATATATACGGAATAATACAGATACTGAGAATTACACCCAGTATACAGGACAGCAGAAGTGGTACTGTGCAGTGTATATATGTTATAACCCTCTTGTCAGATTTTGTTTCAGTTTGCTGGTCACATGACCTTTTTTCCCTATTTAGTCTGGCTCCGCCCTTCTGGCTTTGCTGAACTTCATTGTATTATCTACTCTTAAGCTAGCCGGGTGCTTAGGTGCCTTACTCTGTCAGTTTTGCTTGATCTTAGGATCTCTTAGTATTTGTTTTCTGTTTTATTTTCCCTGCTACAATTTCTGTTAGGAGGTGTCCACCTTTTCACCCAGTCCCTAGATCTTGTAGGGATTCCTCCCTCGCAACTATAGGTCTTCGTTCAGACTAGCTGAGGACTTTAGCGGGTCTGGTCGCAGGATCAGGTTCCCGGTTACATCGTAGGGATCCAGTTCAGTCCTATTGTAGGGACAGAATTCCCACCTTTCCTTAGTGCTTGTAGCAGATCATAACAATATATACAGAATAATACAGATACTGAGAATTACACCCAGTATACAGGAGAGGAGAAGTAGTACTGTGCAGTGTATATATACAGAATAACACAGATACTGAGAATTACACCCAGTATACAGGACAGGAGAAGAAGTATTGTGCAGTGTATATATACAGAATAACACAGATACTGAGAATTACACCCAGTATACAGGACAGCAAAAGTGGTACTGTGCAGTGTATATATGCAGAATAATGCAGATACTGAGAATTACACCCAATATACAGGACAGGAGAAGTAGTACTGTGCATTGTATATATACAGAATAATACAGCTACTGAGAATTACACCCAGTATACAGGAGAAGTAGTACTGAGTAGTGAGTATATACAGAATAATACAGATACTGAGAATTACACCCAGTATACAGGACAACAGAAGTGGTACTGTGCAGTGTATTTACAGAATAATACAGATACTGAGAATTACACCCAGTATACAGGAGAGGAGAAGTAGTACTGTGCAGTGTATTTACAGAATAACACAGATACTGAGAATTACACCCAGTATACAGGACAGGAGAAGTGGTACTGTGCAGTGTGTATATACAGAATAACACAGATACTGAGAATTACACCCAGTATACAGGACAGCAGAAGTGGTACTGTGCAGTGTATATATACAGAATAATACAGATACTGAGAATTACACCCAGTATACAGGACAGGAGAAGTGGTACTGTGCAGTGTATATATACAGAATAATACAGATACTGAGAATTACACCCAGTATACAGGACAGGAGAAGTAGTACTGTGCAGTGTATATATACAGAATAATACAGGTACTGAGAATTACACCCAGTATACAGGACAGGAGAAGAAGTATTGTGCAGTGTATATATACAGAATAACACAGATACTGAGAATTACACCCAGTATACAGGACAGCAGAAGTGGTACTGTGCAGTGTATATATGCAAAATAATGCAGATACTGAGAATTACACCCAATATACAGGACAGGAGAAGTAGTACTGTGCATTGTATATATACAGAATAATACAGCTACTGAGAATTACACCCAGTATACAGGAGAAGTAGTACTGAGTAGTGAGTATATACAGAATAATACAGATACTGAGAATTACACCCAGTATACAGGACAGCAGAAGTGGTACTGTGCAGTGTATTTACAGAATAACACAGATACTGAGAATTACACCCAGTATACAGGACAGGAGAAGTGGTACTGTGCAGTGTGTATATACAGAATAACACAGATACTGAGAATTACACCCAGTATACAGGACAGCAGAAGTGGTACTGTGCAGTGTATATATACAGAATAATACAGATACTGAGAATTACACCCAGTATACAGGACAGGAGAAGTGGTACTGTGCAGTGTATATATACAGAATAATACAGATACTGAGAATTACACCCAGTATACAGGACAGGAGAAGTAGTACTGTGCAGTGTATATATACAGAATAATACAGATACTGGAATTACACCCAGTATACAGGACAGGAGAAGTAGTACTGTGCAGTGTATATATACAGAACAATACAGATACTGAGAATTACACCCAGTACACAGGACAGCAGAAGTGGTACTGTGCAGTGTATATATACAGAATAACACAGATACTGAGAATTACACCCAGTATACAGGAGAGGAGAAGTAGTACTGTGCAGTGTATATATACAGAATAATACAGGTACTGAGAATTACACCCAGTATACAGGACAGCAGAAGTGGTACTGTGCAGTGTATATATACAGAATAACACAGATACTGAGAATTACACCCAGTATACAGGAGAGAAGTGGTACTGTGCAGTGTAAATATACAGAATAATACAGGTACTGAGAATTACACCCAGTATACAGGACAGCAGAAGTGGTACTGTGCAGTGTATATATACAGAATAACACAGATACTGAGAATTACACCCATTATACAGGAGAGAAGTGGTACTGTGCAGTGTATATATACAGAATAACACAGATACTGAGAATTACACCCAGTATACAGGACAGGAGAAGTGGTACTGTGCAATGTATATATACAGAATAACACAGATACTGAGAATTACACCCAGTATACAGGACAGCAGAAGTGGTACTGTGCAGTGTATATATACAGAATAATACAGATACTGAGAATTACACCCAGTATACAGGACAGGAGAAGTAGTACTGTGCAGTGTATATATACAGAATAATACAGATACTGAGAATTACACCCAGTATACAGGACAGGAGAAGTGGTACTGTGCAGTGTATATATACAGAATAATACAGATACTGAGAATTACACCCAGTATACAGGACAGGAGAAGTAGTACTGTGCAGTGTATATATACAGAATAATACAGATACTGAGAATTACACCCAGTATACAGGACAGGAGAAGTGGTACTGTGCAGTGTGTATATACAGAATAATACAGATACTGAGAATTACACCCAGTATACAGGACAGGAGAAGTGGTACTGTGCAATGTATATATACAGAATAATACAGATACTGAGAATTACACCCAGTATACAGGACAGGAGAAGTGGTACTGTGCAATGTATATATACAGAATAATACAGATACTGAGAATTACACCCAGTATACAGGACAGGGAAGTGGTACTGTGCAGTGTATATATACAGAATAACACAGATACTGAGAATTACACCCAGTATACAGGACAGCAGAAGTGGTACTGTGCAGTGTATATATACAGAATAATACAGATACTGAGAATTACACCCAGTATAGAGGACAGCAGAAGTGGTACCGTGCAGTGTATATATACACAGAATAACACAGATACTGAGAATTACACCCAGTATACAGGACAGGAAAATAAGTATTGTGCAGTGTATATATACAGAATAATGCAGATACTGAGAATTACACCCAGTATACAGGAGAGGAGAAGTGGTACTGTGCAGTGTGTATACACAGAATAATGCAGATACTGAAAATTACACCCAGTATACAGGACAGGAGAAGTGGTACTGTGCAGTGTATGTATACAGAATAATACAGATACTGAGAATTACACCCAGTATACAGGACAGCAGAAGTGGTACTGTGCAATGTATATATACAGAATAATACAGATACTGAGAATTACACCCAGTATACAGGACAGGAGAAGTGGTACTGTGCAGTGTATATATACAGAATAATACAGATACTGAGAATTACAGCCAGTATACAGGACAGGAGAAGTGGTACTGTGCAGTGTATGTATACAGAATAATACAGATACTGAGAATTACACCCAGTATACAGGACAGCAGAAGTGGTACTGTGCAATGTATATATACAGAATAATACAGATACTGAGAATTACACCCAGTATACAGGACAGGAGAAGTGGTACTGTGTAGTGTATATATACAGAATAACACAGATACTGCGAATTACACCCAGTATACAGGACAGCAGAAGTGGTACTGTGCAGTGTATATATACAGAATAATACAGATACTGAGAATTACACCCAGTATACAGGACAGGAGAAGTGGTACTCTGCAGTGTATATATACAGAATAACACAGATACTGAGAATTACACCCAGTATACAGGACAGCAGAAGTGGTACTGTGCAGTGTATATATACAGAATAATACAGCTACTGAGAATTACACCCAGTATACAGGACAGGAGAAGTGGTACTGTGCAATGTATATATACAGAATAATGCAGATACTGAGAATTACACCCAGTATACAGGAGAGGAGAAGTAGTACTGTGCAGTGTATATACAGAATAATACAGATACTGAGAATTACACCCAGTATACAGGACAGGAGAAGTAGTACTGTGCAGTGTTTATATACAGAATAATACAGATACTGAGAATTACACCCAGTATACAGGACAGGAGAAGTAGTACTGTGCAGTGTATATTGTGACAGGGTCACTGGTTTTATATGTGAGGGTAGGTATGTGTCACACAGGATGCTCTCCTGTGTGAACTAAAACCTACTTTATTTATCTGCCAGCATGTTATATGCTGGTAGGTTTACTCTGTTAAAGGAGGTGCGGTTTTATGGGAATGTCAAAGAGGGCGGGAGGCATTCCCCTACCTCCCCTCAGGGTGTGGCTGAGCAATGGATAAAAGCTCAGTCCTGTTTTTTTTTTCTCTAGTGTGTGGTCTGGAGAGGCAAGTCTCCAGACAGTATAGTGGAAGCTGCAGAGCTTTCCACAAGGACTTTAGCCGTGCAGTTTATGCTACCGAGAGCGGGTGGAACCCACTCATCTATGGACTGAGTTTATGTTTTTTTTTTTATGTTTTTCCCGTTTAACCCAGAGGGGTCATGTTTACTTTTCTTGCGAAACCTGCATGAGTTTATGGCTGATAATAAACCAGCAGAAGGAAAACCTGAGAACGTGTGTCCTGAGTCTACCTCCTGGAGAGCCGAGCGAGTCGTTTTACCACAGTTGGTGTGAGAGTGCGTGCAGGATTCCAGGAACACGTGAGCCTGCCACAAAGACCGGTGGATGTCCTGGGTGAAGGCTGCCAGACAGCTAGAGAAGTCCGGCAGCATGGAGGAGCTCGTTAAGCACCTGGTCCAGGCCCAGCAGAGCATACAGCAGCAACACCTACAGAGCCAGCAGAGCATACAGATACAGCTTTTGGCGGACGCCATCCAGAGCCTGGCGGCCACCCCAACCCCAGGGCCGACTGATGATTCTCACGTCAGGAAGGCGGTAAGGCGGGCCATGCAGAAGATGACCCCTGGGGATGATGTAGAAGCATTTCTGACTGTTTTTGAGAGGGTGGCTGATCGGGAGAGACTTCCACCAGCACAGTGGGCAGAGGTTCTGGCGCCATATTTATCGGGTGAACCCCAAAAAGCGTATTTTGACTTGGCGCTGCAAGATGCTAAGGAGTATCCCAAACTAAAGACAGAGATCTTAGCACGTCTGGGAGTAAATATGGCAGTAAGTGCCCAGCGAGTTCATCACTGGGCGTATGCTAGCAACAAACCCCCTCGTTCGCAGATGTTTGACCTACTGCATCTTGTTCAGAAGTGGCTACAACCAGACTCCTCCACTCCGGCCCAGATGGTTGAGCGGGTGGTGATTGACAGATTCATGCATTCCCTCCCCAAGTCAGTACAGACCTGGGTTGCCCAGGGTGATCCACAGAACGCAGATGACTTTATCGGCCTGGTAGAGAGGTACCAGGTAGTTGAGAGATCTCTTGGGAAACCAGATGCAGTCATTTCTCCCTACTGGGATACCCAAAAGGGGTCTAGAGCCACCACTGGGGGGCGTCCCACTCCTATTGAAGGTGCCTTTAGAACAGTTGGGAAAGATATAGTTTGCTGGCGATGTCACAACCCTGGACATGTAGCCGCTAGGTGTCAAATATCCCCTGAGCCCATGGACTGCAGCCTTTGGCCGACGGGTCTCCTATTATGCCTATCCAGCCTGTAGCGTGGACTGTCGACCCGGCGAGGGACCGCAGGCGTGTGCAGTATCCATTAATGGAATAAAAGTGCTTGGACTGTTGGACTCCGGGAGTCTGGTGACCTTGATCAGAGCATCCCTTCCCCACTAGTTGATCCCTTCCAAAACCCTGGGTGTTCGGTGCATCCATGGTGACGCCAAGGACTATCCCGTGGCCACAGTAATAGTGGGGACAGACTGTGGTGCCCAGTCCCAGGAAGTCGGGGTGGTAAAGGACCTGATACATCCCGTTATATTGGGCCGTGATTTTCCCTTATTCTGGGACTTGTGGGGGAAGGAAACTGGACTAAGTAGCATGGGGAAAAGGGAGATCCTTGAAGAAGAACGCCCGACAGAGTTTCAGAGAGAGGAGTTCCCACTGTGCGTCCTTGTCGGTGATGAGGGTGAGACGGTGACCGAGCAGGCCGACCTACCTGCGTTAGATATGTCCAGAGAGAACTTTGGGACTGCTCAAGTTCGAGACCTGACTTTAAAAGGGGCGTTCGACCAGGTTACTGTATGTAATGGGGTTGCCCAAGAGCCGGGGGCCGACACCAGATTTCCCCACTTTGCAGTACAGGGGGAGTTGCTATATCGGGTGGCCAAACTGAGGGGCGGTGAGATAGTGGAACAGCTGTTAGTGCCGGGGCCATACAGACGGCGGGTGCTAGATATGGCCCATTCACATGTTCTGTGGGGACACCTAGGGGTCGAGAAAACTCAGGAGAGGATACTGAGGAGGTTTTATTGGCCAGGGTGTTATCGAGAAATTCAAAACTTTTGTAGGTCCTGCCCCACCTGCCAAATAACCGCTCCCTCCTCCCACTTCCGTAGCCCCTTAGTTCCACTACCTGTGATAGAGGTTCCCTTTGAGAGGATTGCCATGGACCTCGTGGGCCCCATAGTCAAATCAGCTCGGGGACACCAATATATCCTGGTCGTCATGGACTATGCGACTCGGTATCCAGAAGCGGTTCCCCTAAGGAACATGTCCAGTAAAAGTATAGCCCGAGAGTTGGTCCATATTTTTTCTCGGACAGGTCTACCAAAAGAGATTCTAACAGACCAAGGAACCCCCTTCATGAGCAAGGTGATGAAGGAGCTTTGCAGAGTCCTTCAGATAACTCAGCTGCGGACCTCGGTTTATTATCCACAAACGGACGGCCTAGTGGAACGCTTCAACAAGACCTTAAAGGCGATGCTCAAGAAGGTCGTTGAAAAGGATGGGAGAGACTGGGACTACCTGCTCCCATTTCTGCTTTTCTCGGTCAGAGAAGTTCCTCAAGCCTCCACTGGCTTCTCTCCATTTGAGCTCCTATATGGGCGGCATCCAAGAGGTCTCCTAGACATCGCCAAGGAAACTTGGGAGGCTGAAGTCACGCCACACCGGAGCATCATCGAACATGTCGCCCAGTTACAGGAGAGAATGTCAAAGGTGATGCCCATCGTAAAGGAACATCTCCTCCAGGCGCAGGAAGCCCAGGCGAGGGTCTATAACCGGTCGGCGAGACTAAGACAGTTCCAGCCCGGAGACCGTGTTTTGGTGCTGATCCCTACCGTCGAGAGCAAGTTCCTCGCCAAATGGCAAGGTCCATACGAGGTGGTGGAGAAAGTCAGCGAGGTTAATTATAGAGTCCACCAGCCTGGCCGAAGGAAGGCACATCAAATATATCATGTAAACTTGCTCAAGCCGTGGCGGGACCATGAACCTGTGGGAACGCCTTGCCTGGGAGCCGCACCAGAAGACAAGGAACCTTGGGAGGAGGTCACGATTGCAGAGACTCTATCACCGGCCCAGAAGCAACAGTGTCGAGAATTACTACAGCAGAATCGGGAGCTGTTCTCAGAGTTGCCAGGGCATACACAAGTGGTAGAGCATGACGTGCTGACAGAACCGCATGTACGAGTGAATTTGAAGCCGTATCGGATTCCGGAAGCACGCCGGGAGGTGATCTCGGCTGAGGTGAAGAGGATGTTAGACCTCGGGGTAATAGAGGAGTCAAAGAGTGGGTGGTCGAGCCCAATCGTCCTCGTGCCGAAACCCAATGGATAGTGGAGGTTTTGTAATGACTACCGTCGGCTAAATGAAGTATCCAAGTGTGACGCGTACCCGATGCCCCGCGTCAACGAACTCATCGAGAGGCTTGGACCGGCGAGGTACATCACCACTCTTGACCTGACGAAGGGCTACTGGCAGATCCCCATGTCCCAGCTGGCTAAAGAGAAGACGGCTTTCTCAACACCTGATGGCTGTTTTCAATACAAGCGGATGCCGTTCGGACTACAGGGGGCCCCAGCCACTTTCCAGAGGGCTATGGATCGGATCCTAGCCCCCCATAAGAAGTATGCCGCAGCCTACCTCGACGACATTGTGGTCTTTAGCCCAGACTGGGCTAGTCACCTACCTAAATTACAGGCCGTTTTGGATGCGCTAAGGAAAGCAGGATTTACCATAAATCCGAAGAAGTGTGCCATCGGGAAAGAGGAGGCCAAGTACCTGGGCTATGTTGTTGGGAGAGGCAAAATAAAGCCGCAAATCAAGAAAGTGGAGGCAATTCAAACCTGGCCGCAACCGCTCTCAAAGAAGCAGGTGAAAGCATTCCTGGGAATGGTGGGATACTACCGGCGGTTTATCCCGAATTTCGCCACGATGGCCGCCCCACTAACAGATCTTCTAAAAGGCACCAAATCAACCATGGTGAAATGGACGGAAGAAACGGAGACCGCATTTCAAAAGCTGAAGCTAACACTATGCAAGCAGCCTGTCCTGGTCGCGCCAGACTTTAAAAAAGAATTTGTGGTCCAGACTGACGCATCAGAGGTTGGTCTAGGGGCCGTACTCTCCCAAGAAATAAATGGGGAAGAACATCCCATTCTCTATCTAAGCCGAAAGCTGTCCTCCTGCGAGAAGAACTACGCCATAGTAGAAAAAGAGTGTTTAGCCATAAAATGGGCCGTAGATACACTGAAATATTACCTACTAGGCCGGAAGTTTAAATTAGTATCAGACCATGCCCCGTTGAGATGGTTGAGGGAAAAGAGGGGAAAAAATGCTAGGGTAACTAGATGGTTCCTAGAGCGTCAAGATTTTAACTTTCACGTGGAGCATAGGCCAGGGAAGTTACATGGGAATGCAGATGCCCTCTCTAGGATTCCCTGTCTGGTGTCAGAAGTTGCCCAAACCCCCGGCTTTGGGCAGAGGGGGGGAATATGTGACAGGGTCACTGGTTTTATATGTGAGGGGAGGTATGTGTCACACAGGATGCTCTCCTGTGTGAACTAAAACCTACTTTATTTATCTGCCAGCATGTTATATGCTGGTAGGTTTACTCTGTTAAAGGAGGTGCGGTTTTATGGGAATGTCAAAGAGGGCGGGAGGCATTCCCCCTACCTCCCCTCAGGGTGTGGCTGAGCAATGGATAAAAGCTCAGTCCTGTTTTTTTTTCTCTAGTGTGTGGTCTGGAGAGGCAAGTCTCCAGACAGTATAGTGGAAGCTGCAGAGCTTTCCACAAGGACTTTAGCCGTGCAGTTTATGCTACCAAGAGCGGGTGGAACACACTCATCTATGGACTGAGTTATTGTTTTTTTTTTTTATGTTTTTCCCGTTTAACCCAGAGGGGTTATGTTTACTTTTCTTGCGAAACCTGCATGAGTTTATGGCTGATAATAAACGAGCAGAAGGAAAACCTGAGAACGTGTGTCCTGAGTCTACCTCCTGGAGAGCCGAGCGAGTCGTTTTACCACAATATATACAGAATAATACAGATACTGAGAATTACACTCAGTATACAGGACAGCAGAAGTGGTACTGTGCAGTGTATATATACAGAATAATGCAGATACTGAGAATTACACCCAGTATACAGGAGAGGAGAAGTAGTACTGTGCAGTGTATATATACAGAATAACACAGAAACTGAGAATTACATCCAGTATACAGGACAGGAGAAGTAGTACTGTGCAGTGTATATATACAGAATAATACAGATACGGAGAATTACACCCAGTATACAGGACAGGAGAAGTAGTACTGTGCAGTGTATATATACAGAATAATACAGATACTGAGAATTACACCCATTATACAGGACAGGAGAATTAGTACTGTGCAGTGTATATATACAGAATAATGCAGATACTGAGAATTACACCCAGTATACAGGAGAGAAGTGGTACTGTGCAGTGTATATATACAGAATAATGCAGATACTGAGAATTACACCCAGTATACAGGACAGCAGAAGTGGTACTGTGCAGTGTATATATACAGAATAATGCAGATACTGAGAATTACACCCAGTATACAGTAGAGGAGAAGTGGTACTGTGCAATGTATATCTACAGAATAATGCAGATACTGAGAATTACACCCAGTATACAGGAGAGGAGAAGTATTACTGTGCAGTGTGTATATACAGAATAACACAGATACTGAGAATTACACCCAGTATACAGGACAGCAGAAGTGGTACTGTGCAGTGTATATATACAGAATAATACAGATACTGAGAATTACACCCAGTATACAGGACAGCAGAAGTAGTACTGTGCAGTGTATATATACAGAATAATACAGATACTGAGAATTACACCCAGTATACAGGACAGCAGAAGTGGTACTGTGCAGTGTATATATACAGAATAATACAGATACTGAGAATTACACCCAGTATACAGGACAGGAGAAGTAGTACTGTGCAGTGTATATATACAGAATAATACAGATACTGAGAATTACAGCCAGTATACAGGACAGGAGAAGTGGTACTTTACACTGTATATATACAGAATAATACAGATACTGAGAATTACACCCAGTATACAGGACAGCAATAGTGGTACTGTGCAGTGTATATATACAGAATAATACAGATACTGAGAATTACAGCCAGTATACAGGACAGCAGAAGTAGTACTGTGCAGTGTATATACAGTTAGGTCCATAAATATTTGGACAGAGACAACATTTATCTAATTTTGGTTCTAGACATTACCACAATGAATTTGAAACAAAACAAATCAGATGCAGTTGAAGTTCAGACTTTCAGCTTTCATTTGAGGGTATCCACATTAAAATTGGATGAAGGGTTTAGGAGTTTCAGCTCCTTAACATGTGCCACCCTGTTTTTAAAGGGACCAAAAGTAATTGGACAGATTAAATAATTGTAAATAAAATGTTCATTTCTAGTACTTGGTTGAAAACCCTTTGTTAGCAATGACTGCCTGAAGTCTTGAACTCATGGACATCACCAGACACTGTGTTTCCTTCTTTTTGATGCTCTGCCAGGCCTTCACCGCGGTGGTTTTCAGTTGTTGTTTGTTTGTGGGCCTTTCTGTCTGAAGTTTAGTCTTTAACAAGTGAAATGCATGTTCAATTGGGTTGAGATCAGGTGACTGACTTGGCCATTCAATAATATTCCACTTCTTTGCTTTAATAAACTCCTGGGTTGCTTTGGCTTTATGTTTTGGGTCATTGTCCATCTGTAGTATGAAACGACGACCAATCAGTTTGGCTGCATTTGGCTGGATCTGAGCACACAGTATGGCTCTGAATACCTCAGAATTCATTCGGCTGTTTCTGTCCTGTGTCACATCATCAATAAACACTAGTGACCCACTGCCACTGGCAGCCATGCATGCCCAAGCCATCACACTGCTTCCGCCATGTTTTACAGATGATGTGGTATGCTTTGGATCATGAGCTGTACCACGCCTTCGCCATACTTTTCTCTTTCCATCATTCTAGTAGAGGTTGATCTTGGTTTCATCTGTCCAAAGAATGTTCTTCCAGAACTGTGCTGGCTTTTTTAGATGTTTTTTAGCAAAGTCCAGCCTAGCCTTTTTATTCTTGATTCGTATGAGTGGCTTGCACCATGCAGTGAACCCTCTGTATTTAATTTCATGCAGTCTTCTCTTTATGGTAGATTTGGAAATTGATACGCCTACCTCCTGGAGAGTGTTGTTCACTTGGTTGGCTGTTGTGAAGGGGTTTCTCTTCACCATGGAGAGTATTCTGCGATCATCCACCACTGTTGTCTTCCGTGGGCGCCCAGGTCTTTTTGCATTGATGAGTTCACCAGTGCTTTCTTTCTTTCTCAGAATGTACCAAACTGTAGATTTTGCCACTCCTAAAGTTGTAGCCATTTCTCGGATGGGTTTTTTCTGTTTTTTGCAGCTTAAGGATAGCTTGTTTCACCTGCATGAAGAGCTCCTTTGACCGCATGTTTCCTTCACAGCTAAACCTTCCAAATGCAAACACCACACCTCAAATCAATACCAGCCCTTTTATCTGCTTAATTGAGAATGATATAATGAAGGGATTGCCCACACCTGTCCATGAAATAGCCTTGGAGTCAATTGTCCAATTACTTTTGGTCCCTTTAAAAACAGGGTGGCACATGTTAAGGAGCTGAAACTCCTAAACCTTCATCCAATTTTAATGTGGATACCCTCAAATGAAAGCTGAAAGTCTGAACTTCAACTGCATCTGATTTGTTTTGTTTCAAATTCATTGTGGTAATGTCTAGAACCAAAATTAGATAAATGTTGTCTCTGTCCAAATATTTATGGACCTAACTGTATACAGAGTAACACACATACTGAGAATTACACCCAGAATACAGGACAGGAGAAGTGGTACTATGCAGTGTGTATATATACAGAATAATACAGATACTGAGAATTAGGCCAGTGTCACACTTGCGAGTGCAATGAGAGAAACTCAGTGAGTCCCTCTCCTCAATACCCGGCACTGCAGCCGGCACTCGGACCGGAGTGTTCAGCTGCATAAAAAAATCATGCAGCCGCATACTCCGGTCCCAAGTGCACTCGCAAGTGTGACCCCAGCCTTAAACCCAGTATACAGGACAGGAGACATGGTACTTTGCAGTGTATATAGAGAAAATACAGATACTGAGAATTAGACCCAGTATACAGGACAGAAGGAGTGGTACTGTGCAGTGTATATATACAGAATAATAATACGGATAAGGAGTGCTCACTGCTGAATTAAGTACTCAGGAGAAAAATTTGATAAATGTAATAGAAAAACTCCGGCACACTAAAAATAAGCTTGCAAAATTTATTACTGGAAAAAATCAAAAAAGATTGGGATATGAATATAAAGTTCATCTATACATGATGATTGATTCAAAAATGCAACACAGACACATTATTCATTTTCAACGTTTTGGCTATGTAGCATTTTTAAAGAAATGTCTGATTAAGAAAGAGAAGTCTTCACAATTTTTTTTTTCCCACTGTAGAAATCCAGATAAGGAATGCCGGGGAAATAACCCGGTGTAAGTGATGCCACATAAAGTCTGACAAGACGGGTGGGGGTGTCCCGTGGCGGATAGATAAACTTTATATTCATATCCCAATCTTTTTTGAATTTTTCCACTAATAAATTTTGCAAGCTTATTTTTAGTGTGCCAGAGTTTTTCTATTACACTTATATACAGAATACAGAAACTAGAAAATACACCCAGTATACAGGACCGGAGAAGTGGTACTGTGCAGTGTATATACAGTAAATACAAATACTGAGAATTAGACCCAGTATACAGGACAGGAGGAGTGGTACTCTGCAGTGTATATATACAGGACAGAAGGAGTGGTACTGTGCAGTGTATATATACAGGACAGGAGGAGTAATACGATGTAGTGTATATATACAGGACAGCAGTGGTGTAACTACAAAGTTATGGGCCCCAGTGTGAACTTTCAAATGGGGCCCCCCTTATGCCAAGATATATAGGTGAATTAGAAATGGCGACACACGCAAACGTCAGCTGCGTTAGTAATACATGCACCATTCCAGAATTAGTTGTAGGTTGGGTTCACAAGAGTGAAGTTCACAGTCTGTATACAGACCACAACCTCCAGCTTCGCGGAGGGTATCCCCATCCGAACTCACACCCTTGTATGTGTATGGCAATACGCTCCTGTAAACCCAGCCTGACAGAGACGACGCCTTATAAATGGAAGTGTGCCCCTCTAAACCCTGCAATCAACTGGTGGGGAAAGTCACATACTGACAGGTAAGGCCTCTTTCACACATCAGGTTTTAGCCACAGCACCACCCCAAGACATTTTGTCGATGATGCAGTCGGGAGCATACGACAGACGGTAAATACCCCAGACAACCCCTTTCAGCCAGGGCCATGCAATATCAATATATTCATGGCTTTTTTTCTCTTTATTCCACAGCAGAAGCTGCCCAACAGCAGCAGCATCCTCAGCAGCAGCAGCAGCACCACCACCCCAGGACCCCAAGAAATGGAGTCGGAGAGTACGGGAGCAGATGACAGACGGTAAATATCACACACAACCCCTTTCTGCCAGGGCCATGCAATATCAATATATTCATGGCCCTTTTTCTCTTTATTCCACAGCAGAAGCTGCCCAACAGCAGCAGCATCCTCAGCAGCACCACCACCAGGACCCCAAGAAATGGAGTCGGAGAGTACGGGAGCAGTCGACAGACGGTAAATATCACACACAACCCCTTTCAGCCAGGGTCATGCAATATCAATATATTCATGGCCTTTTTTTCCTCTTTATTCCACAGCAGAAGCCGCCCAACAGGAGCAGCAGGACACCATGTCTTCTTCTTCTGGGAGCCCTCCCTCGCATCGTCAGCGTTTACAGGTAAAAAATAAGTTTTGTTGGTTTTTTTTTTTCACAATCCATCTCTGTGATCTATATATTAATTGCCTTATTTTTTATTTATACCAGGAAACTGAAGCTGAAGAGGAGCTCCCAGAAGAACGAAGGGGTGGAGATATACCCAGAGTGGGCTCGCAATTCGTAAGTTTCCTGCATGTATCGCTGAAACACAACATCACACTACACACAACACATAGAAAACAATTTAGTACAAACATCACACTGCACCCAAACACATATGCCTACATCCAAGCACATAATTTATGTTTTTTTTTATAGTCTTCTGAATCTGGTGCTTGGCCAAGAGGTCCTCGCAGTGCCTCCCAGGGTCGTCGGCGTGAGCGATGCGGCGGTCACCATCATGTAAGTATAACTGTATTATTTTTTTTTTTTTAACATTTTTGCTTGATTTTTTTTAACATTTTTTTTTTCCTTGGTAGTTTGGAGACTAATGTATTTTTTTTTCCTCTTTTTCTTTAACAGGCTTCAAAGGGTGCTACCGACTCTGATAGTGAGGAGGGGGGGATCGACGTGGACCTCCTCATCGATCTGGTCAGAGAAATGGAGCCGCTGTGGAACATGGGGGACCGCCGCCATGCTGATCGAATTGTGACCCGCGGCTCTGGGAGGAAATCACAATTCGTGGACCGCTGGGAGGACCTCGATGCTCGGACCCAGATTGAACAGCGTAAGTATATACAGTTCAGGTTGCTGGACGTAAAACAGTGTTTCCCAAACTCCAGTCCTCGTGGCCCCCATGGGTCATGTTTTCAGGATTTCCTTTTGTGCAAAGATATCTTTCCCTTTACCCCACCCTTCTGCCGCTGCCACCTCTAGTACACCTGTGGCTACTGGGCGGATGCGGCAGAGGGGTCAGGAAAGGAGCTGTGCACCCGAATTCTTGCATCTTAATGCATCTTTCCAGAACTGTCTTAAAGCTTTAATCAGCTCAACTCCAGCATTCTGGAGGTTAAGACTCTTCTGCAAACCATGCATTCAGAAGCAAGAAGTTTGCCAAACCACAGTTTTTTCCGGTCTGTAGCCGAGCGCATGGATACGCTATCTCCTAGCTAGCAGATGCATGTAATGCATACTTGCCACGCTGCTCTAGCGTAGGTTACCTCCCAACCTCCTACACCCACCCCAGTCGTTCCTCCCACACCTGCCCACCCTCCAGCCACTGTCCCTCCTCCTCAGTACCAGCAACCTCCCCAGTACCAGCAGCCTCCCCAGTACCAGCAACCTCCCCACTTCCAACAACCTGCCCCTTACCAACATCCTTCCCCGTACCAACCTCCTTCCCCGTATCTGTTCCCAACCACATCTGCTCCTCTAGTCCCTGCCCAATTCTCCTCTCCACCACCCACCTGTTCTGCCTCCCACATCACCACCCGTTCCATTTCTTTTTCCACCCCTTCATCTCTTTTACCTGATCCTTCCACACCACCATCTCAGTCCGCTCTCCAAACTCCCACTGTCGAAGTGTCCCGCAGCCCATCCAGCAGTATCTCCATCCCACACTACACTAATTTGTGATGTAATTTTTACTTACAAATAAACTTTTATGCTTTCACATGATTGTTAGTAAAAAATAAAATTATTTTGGTTAAATATATTTTTTATTAAAAAAAATTGAAAATTGAATAAAAAAAATGTGAAGAAACAGTTAATTCACAGTAAAAAAAAAGCTGTTAATAAACATTTTTATTACCTACAATAAATGTAAAAATGTTGATTAAAATCGTTGTCTGTCATTTATTTCTAAGGTAAAATAAAGGTAACATTTATTGAGTATACAAAACCAGGCACATAACTTTGGGTAAAAGGTAAAATAATTTTACCTTTTGGCCAAAGTTGTGTCCCTGGTTGTGTATTAGCCAAAGTTTTTCACCTGTTAACCAAAGTTGTGTACATTGTTAGGTAATCCCCAACAATTGATCACCGGCGAGGATCATGGGAGGCCAGCTCACTTATATCAGGCCAGTCCGTCCCCCCTGATAACCATTCATCCATTGAAGGTGTAGGATTCTTGCTGTTCAACATAGGTTCAATACCTTCAGCAACCACCAGAGGGAGCCTCAGCTCCGAAGTCGTCTCCAACACGTTCACAACAGATCCCCGTTTTGGAAGTCAGGGCAATTGCCTTCAAATGCTCTGGTACTGACCTCAGGCCTCTATTAAAGGGATCATTGATATGGAAGTCAGGGCAAATCCATCCAGCGCTTTGGTTTTGACCCCAGGCCTCTCTTAAAGGGATCCCCAGTATGGAAGTTAGGACCGTTTCACTCAGCGCTGTGGTTCTGACCCCAGGCCGCTCTTAAAGGGATCATTGGTATGGAAGTCAGGGCAAATCCACTCAGCGCTCTGGTCCTGACACCAGGCCTCTCTTAAAGGGATCCCCGGTATGGAAGTTAGGGAAAATCCACTCCGCGCTCTGGCTCTGACTCCAGGCTGATGGGATGATGTGGGATATTAGGGGTAGTAATCTGGCGGCTGTGACGGGATGATGTGGGATATTAGGGGTAGTTGTCCGGTGACTATGGCTGATAGGATGATGTGGGATATTAGGGGTAGTAGTCTGGAGGCTGTGACGGGATGATGTGGGATATTAGGGGTAGTAGTCCGGTTGCTCTGGCTGATGTGGGATATTTAGGGGTAGTAGTCCTGTAGTTCTGGCTGACGGGATGATATGGGATATTAGGGGTAGAAGTCTGGCGACTGTGACGGGATGATGTGGGATATTAGTGGTAGTTGTTCGGTGGCTATGGCTGACGGGATAATGTGGGATATTAGGGGTAGTAGTCCGGTGGCTCTGGCTGATGGGATGATGTGGGATATTAGTAGTCCGGTGGTTCTGACGGGATGATGTGGGATATTAGGGGTAGTAGTCCGGTGGCTCTGGCTGACGGGATGATGTGGGATATTAGGGGTAGTAGTCCGGTGGCTCTGGCTGACGGGATGATGTGGGATATTAGGGGTAGTAGTCCGGTGGCTCTGGCTGACGGGATGATGTGGGATATTAGGGGTAGTAGTCGGTGGCTCTGGCTGACGGGATATTATAGTGAATGTGGCTATGCGGAGTGGGCGGGGCTATACACTCAGCTTTATATATATATATATATGTTCCGACACGCACCACAATTGTGGATACCAAGGCTATGGGGTACTCGGAGCCGAGCCCATGGAAATCTATGGGAGTTGTCACTGGTAGCGGTGGCTCGGTCCGTGGCCCTGGCGGTCTGCAATGGGGAATATTTACAGGGGATTTTAAGGATAGGTAGTTCGTGACGCCACCTGTGGTATCTGGTTAATTGGACCAGCGCTGCTATAAGGACTTTCACAGGGGATGTTATGGGGCAGCTGGGTGGTAAGTCTCCCACAGGTGAGACTGGTCCCTGGAAGTCTATGGTGATGATGATGCAGGTGTGTAGTAAGAATTCAGTCACACACAATGCAGCTTCTTTTCATACCTTTTACTGGTAGATGGTTCAAGCAGATCCCGGGGAGCTGGTCGGGGTGAAGAATGCACATTCGGGTAACCGCTGAGCAGGTTAGAGGCCTCCTTTACTTCGTATATCTCAGAGTCCAAACTTGCGTGAAGCGAAGTTAACTCTACAATCTCCAGCTTTCTCAATAGCTGACAAGCCCGGCCGACTTTGTGGTGGAAACTTCTAAGTGGTGAAAACTAAGTCTATATTTGCTGATCAGGCTAGACTCCTGTTTTCCCTGTCTCCGGTTACGTATCAGCGTTTGGGCTGCTCTCTGCGACCTGTAGTCCAGATAGCCTCCGAGTATCTTGTTACTATGCTTGAAACTCTAGCAACGCTTCGGACCCCGGTGTCCGGTTATTTAGTGCAGGCAACCCAATACCTGAAGCACTTCTCTATGTCTTCTCCACTGCGCCCTTCGCCCTGCTTCTGCTCTTTGCATAAGCACTTGTAGCTTTCGATGGAAAAGTCAGCTTTCTTCAGAGCTCGCTGAGCAGCTCTCAGTATCCTCCTTGTTTCAGCTTCTACTGAGGTACAGATTAAGGGTAGCTCTGACTAGGCTAGGATGATGCACTTCACCCGTACTAGCCTCCACTTCTTTGTCAGGTGAGCTAAGCTAGCTCTGCGAGGATTCAGTCCTCTCTCCTAGTCCAGACTGAACTGGCACTGAACTGCACTGTCTGAAGACAGGAATCTATCTGATCTGAGCTCTTCTCAGACAGGAAACAGACTGATGATCTCCACTGTCCTGAGACAGGAAACTAGAATGAGCTCTGCTACATGTCACCACCTCCTATACCCCTGGTGGGTGTGTCTGAAAGTGTGAGTGACAGTGAATGATAACAAGCTTTTGTGGTTACCTTCCTGTGCATTCTCCTGGATTTTTATGTGTGCCTGCGTAGCTGGGCTACACATCCCCCTTGGTAAAACACAGCACTCCCGGCTGTAAAAGACAAAAAGAACATTTTGTTTTGCATTAACATCAACATTTTAACTCATCCCATCCGGGAGGTACGACTTTCTTGAACGTTACAATTTGTACAATAGGAAAATACAAAAGTATCAAAATATCAAACATTCTCATATATACAAGATACTTGTGGAGGACCCGCACCAAAAACCTCCCACGTGGGTCCTGGGTGGGCTGCAGGACTTCTGACTGCAGACCTCACTCTAGGCCACACCATATGGGTTTTTCTTCAGAGGTTGATAGTAATGGTTTCGTGTCAAACCAAGATAATGCACCGTAGCGCAAACTATTTACAAAGACAAGTTCTTGGGCTGGCACAGTCCACAGCCACGCAGTCCATTGGCATGGTTAAAACAAATAATTACATTAATACTTTTTCAAACTTTATACAGTTTTTCAGATGCAATAAACCCTGTCTGGGTCTTGCTAACTAGTCTACTAGGACTACTCCTGATAGCGAATAGGTAGTTTACCTTTAGTGATACGTTCTGACCTACGTGGGGTAGCGTCAGGTATGGTATTCTCTAACCTTTCTGTTCTGCGTAACGGCAAACTATAATACCGTCTCAACCTTTCCATGGATCTGGCAAGTGTACTAGTGACTGGACGAGGCGGTACTGCTTCACCAGCTCCATCAGGGGATTCCACTTCTTGTGGGGCTTCTTCTTGCGGGTCCGCTTCTTGGGGTTCTAATGGTTGAGGGTCTGCCGGAACAGGTTCTTCTGGAACTGGCTCAACTGGCACAATTGGTATTACTGGTTGTAGAGACTCCTCTTGCGGTTGATAAAACTGCAGCACAGGAATAATTACAGCGTCTCCCAATCTGGGCCAATCCGCAGGTAAATCTCCCAAATCCGTGTGTATGACCGCTTCAGCACTCTCTTCTTGATGGACAACAGGGTTTTCTTCACGGAGCTTTAATGGGCAAGGACACAACTTTAAATGATCTCTGGACACCGTTGCCGTCGTTTTTCCTCCATCCTTACTAATGGCACAGACCTTTCTGTTATCAAAATTGGAATTTTGCACGACGTATGGCTCTTGTTCCCACTGATCATCCAACTTGTGCGTTCTTCTTTTCCTTTTGAGCACCATTTCTCCAGGCATAAAAGGCTTAGCGGGAGCATTTTTGTTATAGTTCATCTCTTGCTTTTCTCTTACTTTGTTGAGACTGTCTTCTACGCAGGCTTGTACTCTCTTGTACTGTTCCTGTCGAGTTGTGTCCCAATCTTCAGCACTGTCATCAGCCTCTGGTTCTACCACTCCCAGCTCCAAATCCATTGGCAGTCTTCCAGGTCTTGCTCTCATAAGGTAAGCTGGAGTGCAGTTGGTGGAACTTACTGGGATGTGGTTGTACAAGTCAACCAGGTCGGGTAACAAGTCTGGCCACCGATTCCTTTCTTCCAGGGGTACAGTTTTCAGTAAATCCATGACAATGTGATTCATCTTTTCACAAAGGCCGTTGGTCTGAGGGTGGTATGGCGTTGTTCTGATCTTTTTACATCCATACAATTGACAGAATTCCTGAAACAGTTCAGCTTCAAAGGCTGGACCTCGATCAGTCAGTACCTGCTCTGGATATCCGTGTGGTCTGCAGAAACTTGCTTGGAAGACCTTGGCTGCTGTCTCTGCTGTCAGATCTTTGACAGGGGCGACCACCAGGAATTTGGAATAGTGATCCACCGTGGTCAGGGCATACGAGTATCCTGACCTGCTTGGGGACAACTTAACGTGATCCAATGCTACGATCTCCAGAGGACGAGTCGTCCGGATAGGCTGCAAGGGTGCTCTCTGACTATGATAGTCTTTTCGTCTGAGACCACAGGGTCCACAGTTCCGACACCACTTCTCGATGGAGCTGCGCATCCCTACCCAGTAGAACCGACATCTTAACAGGGTCTCCAGCTTTTTCCAGCCAAAGTGTCCTGCTTGATCGTGGTAGGCTTCCAATACCATTTGGATGTCTGCTCTGGGCACCACTATCTGCAAACCATCTCATGGGTCCTTGGGTCGACGTATCTCCTGCACAACTTCTCTCGGTATATGAACAACCGGCTTCTTTCATTCCACAGGAGCTTTGCTGGTATGGGTGCGTCTTTCTCCAAGGAGGAACCTTCTTGTCTTATCAACTCCTTGATACGGCTGACCACGGGATCGCTGTCCTGAGTCTCCTTCCAGCTATGATGAGGTAAAGGGTTCAACATCTCACCACACCGCTTTCTGTAGACTCGTTGCTCTTGGACCATCCCATTTCGGTGGAACGCAGGTAGCTTGATTTCTTCCAGATCATCTGATTCTTCCTCCGTGTCGGATTCATGCGGCATTCTGGACAAGGCGTCCGCGTTGGAATTTTTACGGCCCGCTCTGTACTTGATGGTAAACTGATAATTTGACAACCGAGCCATCCAACGTTGCTCCATGGCTCCAGCTTGGCTGTTTCCAGATGCGTCAAGGGGTTATTGTCTGTAAACGCAGTGAACCTGTTGGAGGCAAGGTAATGTTTAAATCTTTCGGTAATGGCCCAGACCAGCGCCAGGAACTCCAGTTTGAAGCTGCTATAGTTTTCCGGATTCCTCTCAGTTGGCCTGAGTTTTCTGCTGGCATATGCGATGACTTTTTCTTGGCCGTTCAGCTTCTGACTGAGGACCGCTCCTAATCCTTCGTTACTGGCATCTGTGTATAGCAGGAACGGTTGGCTGTAATCTGGGTAGGCTAAGATTTCATCGCGGTAAGGATCTCTTTCATCTCTTTGAATGCCTCAGCTTGTTCTTTTCCCCAATTGAATGGAAGGTTTCTGCTCTTAAGAGGTTGTCTACCAGGAGGTCCTGCAAAGGCGCCGCTTTCTTAGTGTAATCTTTTACAAACCTCCTGTAGTAACCTGTTAGTCCCAGGAACTGACGCACCTCCTTTAGGTTCTTCGGCTCTGGCCATTTCTGAATAGCTGTGACCTTCTCGGGGTCCGGCGCTACTCCTTCAGAACTGACAATGTGTCCCAAGTACTGTACCTTCCGTTTGAGCAGGTGGCATTTAGAGGGCTTTAGTTTCATCCCAAACTTGGACAATGACTCAAATACCTCCGCCAGGTGCTTCAGATGATCTTCATATGTCTTAGAGTACACAATTACATCGTCCAAGTACAGCAGCACAGTTTCGAAGTTGAGATGTCCCAGACAGCTCTCCATCACCCTCTGGAATGTTCCTGGGGCACTGCTGAGACCAAACGGCATCCTGTCGAACTCGCAGAGTCCATTGGGGTGGTGAAAGCAGTTTTCTCCCGGTCCTCCTCAGCCACAGCCACTTGCCAGTACCCACTAGTAAGGTCGAGGGTAGAAAAGTAGTTAGCCGTTTTCAGAGCAGCTAAGGATTCCTCTATGCGTGGTAATGGGTATGCATCTTTATGTGTTATACGATTTACTTGCCTATAATCTACACACTTTCGCATGCTACCATCCTTTGACTGAAGAGACCCTTGTGGTGTATAGCGAAGCTTCCCCGCCTCCCACCAATCCCATAACAACAAAACACAACAGGCCTGGATGGGTTGAACAGGTCGGTCACAGTTTATTTAAATTATAAGCCGGGAGGGGCAAATACGATCCGCAACCGCCTCTCTGCTGAGAACCCCCGGTGCCGCCGGTGGGCGTAGACTATAAGCAGAGAGGGGCAAATACGATCCGCAACGGACTCTCTGCCGAGGGCCCACGGCGCCGCCGGTGGGCGGGCAGGCAGATGAGAGGTTACGAACCGTTGCCCCCCCCCATACTACCGCTGTGACAATGAATACAACCAAAAAACTTTGTAAGTGATGAGAATGATAATTGTTATTATTATTATATTATTTTTTTTTTTTTTTTATAAAAATTAAATACAATAGCCGCACGGCAAATCTTCGAATCTACAAGGGAGGGAAGGTGGGACAAGACTTCCACTGACCAGCCGGGGGAGGAAGAGGAAGGGTCCGACCCTCGCACGAGAATTTAACCCCTGAGGGTGTGGCCGGACCCCTTCCCTTTATCCCCGTTGGTCAGTGGGGTCCGTTATATGGCATCACCTGGAGGGGGAGTGACGGGAGGAGGGAAGCACAGCACACAGTTCCTTTTAAGCTATAGTCTATATGGGCTCCTCAGTCAGAAGCTCGATCCCTATTCGGTGCCGTGCTTGCCAGACTGAAGAGACCTTGTGGCGTATAGCGAAGCTTCCCCGCCTCCCACCAATCCCATAACAACAAAACACAACAGGCCTGGATGGGTTGAACAGGTCGGTCACAGTTTATTTAAATTATAAGCCGGGAGGGGCAAATACGATCCGCAACGCCTCTCTGCTGAGAACTCCCGCCGGTGGGCGTAGACTATAAGCAGAGAGGGGCAAATACGATCCGCAACGGACTCTCTGCGAGGGCCCACGGCGCCGCCGGTGGGCGGGCAGGCAGATGAGAGGTTACGAACCGTTGCCCCCCCATACTACCGCCACGGAGGATCATGGGTATACCTACACAGGACTCCGACCCCCCACACAACGACCTGTTCAAACCCCATCCTGTAAAATGTTTAATAATCTAACGAGTCCGATATCATTCAGATGAACGCCGTCCAGTCTCGGTAGGTTGGAATTGTCCTTTTGCAGATTGTGGTGGTTAACAACCATGCTGTAGTTTTCCTTGATGTATTTTGCCATTTTTGTGTTTATTTTCTTCTTGATTTGTTGATGGCTTTCGGATCTTTTGGCTCCCTGCTAGACCGCGCGTGGTATTATGTCAGACCGCACCACCACCATATCAGGGCCAGCAGGCAGAGTGTCGTATATCTGTCAACATCATTGCGTATAGTTCGGTGCCTTTTTTCTCGGCTAGGTCGATTCCACGGCAAATACCAACATCACCGGCCCTTTGGCAGTCTTAGCCACATTGGAATATTTGCTGCCACCGCAGCCTTCAGATGCTGCTCCAGATGAAGCTCCAGCTCCATTTTTTGTTTTTTTGTTTTTATAATCCGGGCGTATGCTGGCCCGTTTGTACGCCCCATAAACGTAGGAATGCGCTAGTACCCAAACTGTGGGTTTTTGGCCGCCTGAAAGAAACGAGAGGTGTTAGGGCAGATCTGGCCTTATATATCTTGCTAAACATGCGGATTTCCCGCGGCCTAATCTCTGGACTTCAGCTTCCGATACGTCGGCCCTGGCTGCTTCAGCGGCCCGCCCCTATTCTGAAGGAATGTGTCCCGAATTGTTTTGGGTTACCGCCGACTGCCTCCATACAATGTTTAGAGATTGTGGGAAAATGATATTTGGTAAGCGGGGACCCGTCGGTGTGTGATAGAAGAATCTACTGTCGTGTCTTATTAACGCGAAGCGCTTCACTATTTTTACCGGGCATATCGGGCGTCTAGAGCCTTGAGCGAGACTCACACCTCTACCGGTGGATCGCATTTGGACTTCCGAACTCAAATGTGTAGGGCACGCAAACATATGACGATGTCCTCGTGGGTCAACCGAATGATTTTTTAAACCGCGGCGCTAGATCGCCGATGCGCCCCAAAATGCAATTGCAAGCGCTGTAGATATTAGGGTCGCCTCGTACTGGGACTTGTAAACTGACGTCGAGATTATGATGATATCGTGTGACAGACTTAGAGACACGGGGCGATGACGTTCCTGATTAGGTTGAAGTCTCTTCCAGCCTTTAACGGCTTGCTGATGGGGAGTATTTAGTAACGTCGCCCAACCTAAAAACAGAAAGAAAAAGGCTATTCCTGCTAAGTGTCGCTGCGCTGCCGTACCCGACGCTCCTCTATTCCTGAGCAGATTCAGGAGTTCTACCAACACGTCGCATCAGGCCCGATTACCTGTATCGACTGGCCTTCCCCTGATTAAAGAGCGCCATTCCCCCCATGCCTTACCGTAGACCTGCAGATAGCTGGTGTCACTGAGACTTGGAACAATTTGAAGGCCTGCCAATTGGAAGACAAAGAGAGTTTAAACATCACATCTTCAGCGATAGACGTAAATCTGGCACGACACCAGACGTGTCTAAGGCATAGTAGCGCTAAGCGGCGCAGCAGAAAGGCGGAGAGAGAGAAGACAATGTTCAAACTTCTTGAGGTTCCTGGATGTTTGGTTAGAAACCTGGTGTTAGCGTCTTTCGCACGGGTACCAAGGCTGTATGGCTGTTATTAGTGAAAAGTTCTCTAACGCAGGGCTGCGGCCCCAGGTAGATATGGTCCATAAACAAGCCAGTTTCATTTACGCCATTGCTCTTTGTAGATTGCGACAATACCATTATTGATATATCCAACAACCCTAGACTAGTTCGTTGCTCAGCGCTACCTGCGCCATTACGCATGCATGTCCCTTGTAGGGATCTAAGAATGACTACCACACAAGCAAATCTGCTTTCACGGAGCGGTTAAGTCTGATCTATATCCCGGCTGGGTAATGCCTTTAGCTGACAACGATAGGTGGCGTTGGGAAACTCTGCCCATTATTATTATTATTATTTATATAGCGCCATTAATTCCATGGTGCTGTACATGAGAAGGGGTTACCCTACAAAGTTATAGATATTGTTTACAGTCAACTAATTTACGCTGACAGACTGGTACAGAGGAGAGAGGACCCTGTCCTTGAAGACAAGGGAATTGAGCTAACCTAGCGAGTGCATCTGCTGAAGGGAGACTTTAGTTTGAGGAAAATTTCAACTGTCTGCCGTGTTTTTGTAGTTTATCCGCCGGTAAAGGAAAACCATGTTATTGGTATAAATTTAAATGCTGGGAAAAGGAGCACGTTGCATGATCCGACTGTCAATCGGGTGAAAATGGTACTCCAAAAGGGCCCGGCTCTAAATTTTGAACGTCTGGAGGTAGGGGCAGAGTTTAGAGTCCTAGGTCCGACGAATAAAAAAGTCATTAGCGTATCGCCTTAACGAGTCTAGAAGGGTATCGAAGTGCCCGAAGTAGTGACATGCTGTGGAGCAGACCGACGGGAGGCTCATATATAAATTAACTGCCGGTTCACCGTAAAGCTCAACAAATGGAGGCATGTTGGGATGTCAGATTTTGGCAGCGGGACACCATGCCCAGCTGTGCGTCCGAGTTCCCCTTCTGTCAATTGAAACAAAGGTTAAGGACGTCTCTTAAAGGGGTGACGCGTTGTTAACCGAATCGCCTGTTGTGAGGGAAGGTGATATTTTTGACGAGATTCTCCTTTTTTTTTTTTTTTTTTTTTTAAGCAGAATGCCTAGGGCGAGTTTCTGAAATTATGATTGGCAACGATTTAACTGGTCCACCAACCTGCTTAGTTTTACCTATTTGTGATTTTCTGCTGTAGAAACTTGGAGGATTCCGCGACAGGTTTAGACTATACCCGGGGTTATAATGACTGGTTTGCTTTGTAACGTTCTCGAGTCAGGTAGGAGTTGAACTACAGTCTTCTGATCCATAGTCAGATGAGTTATCCATTGAGCTTGACTTCCGCGATAGACGTACCTCTGGGCGCGACACAGGTGTTGTCTAAGGCATTTTTTTTTTTTTTTTTCCATTCCATACACCAGAAGCTTAACACTCAGCCATCAACTCAACAGTAAAGACTGCATCTAAGACCTTAATATACCTCCTGAGCAGCTTCTTTTTCGGGATCAAGGCATAGCCATGACGTAAGTGCTCCGTTCGCTTTGCGGGTACGCCTGATGCAGGGGTGTCCGCCAGCACGGGATGGTCTGCGAACGCTGCTGAGCAGCTGTATCTGAGCCATTTTTTACAGAAGCGACCATATATCGATGTAATCATTTTTCCAGATTTTTTCTTTTGTCTCTAGGTCTATGTGTAAGCCTAGAGGGCTGATACCACAGTAAAACGCGTCCTTGTGTAGGCTCGCTGAATTAGGTTTAGGTGTTGTTTTGTGGCGGAGACCCAGTAGGGTGATCCAGATTTTGAATCAGCGCCCTGACGGCGGACGCCAGATCGCTGTCTCCAGTGGTGTGTTTTTGCAAGTTAGGTTCGTTTATCGTGCATAACTCACCACTGTCGGTCGTATGCGGGGCGGGCCTGGGCGCTGGCGGCTCCGGCTGATGGAGACTCTCCGTCGGCGGTGGAAGTGCTGGCTTGTTGGCTGCTAATAAAGGGGTCATTAGGAGATGAGGCTTTGCCTCCCGGGTGTGTGACAACCCTTGGTTTTTCGTGCGCCAGGGCCGAGTGCAAACTCCGTAGGCGGGTTTTCCGCGCCGTCGAGGATGTCGTTCTGGCGGGTGCCTGTGGGCTTTGTAGCGGATTCCCTCCGTCGGGAAGACCGCGTTGCGGAACGTGAGCGCCGTCTTGCGCTGGATCCATATGACCGTCTGTCGTGACCCTCAGACGTGTCGGACCGTCCCGAAGTTGACGGTGAGCGCCATCTGGAGGACCGTGATC
>JARQOD010006739.1:0-41669 GCA_033576555.1 Oophaga sylvatica | reverse complement strand
GATGACTGGTCTCATAGGCCTCGTCATATTATCAGACTCAAGGTCAGGCATATCAGCTGATGAGCATTCATGCATTCTAGTAAAATTATGTAGTACCACACATGCTTGGACTACAAGATTAACATTTGCTTCACTTAGCTGAATGGCTGATTGTAGGACACACCATTTGGCTGTAAGAATACCAAATGTGCACTCCACCAGGCGTCGTGCACGAGAAAGCCGATAATTAAATATGCGTCGCCGAAGGTTCAGATTGCGACGAGGATATGGCCTCATAACATGACGAGTTAATTGGAAGGCCTCATCCGCTACTACAACATATGGCACTGCATCCATATTTGACTGTGGAAGTTGACATGGTGGTGGTAAGTCCAATTGGTTATTGCGTAGCCGCCGACCCATAATGGAAGAATTGAAGACTCTGGAGTCTCCAGGCCTTCCATAGGCCCCAATGTCTACAATTATGAAGCGGTAGTTACTGTCGACCAAGGCCAACAAAACTATAGAAAAATATTGCTTATAATTGTAGAATTGGTCCCTGAGTTCGGCGGCTTACGCACACGTATGTGCTTCCCGTCCAGGGCTCCAATACAGTGTGGAAAATTACAGCTTTCTTGAAATCCATGTGCAATCCTCAACCAATCTTCCATTTGGGCTCTGGCATCACCTCTTTATTTAGTCTTGACCAAATTTGGGCACAAGTAGAACTGACTATTCCAGAAATGGTGGATTTCCCTATTAAAAACTCTAAATGCAGAGCAGCGTATGAGAGCCCAGTGGAAAGGAGCCTGCAATACAGAAACAACAACAAACATGTACACATCAGGCAAACAAACTACAAGCACTGCATTAACCAAATTTAAACAGTGGACATTTGTTTACTCAGGCATTCACTTAATGCTATGACTTACAAACCATTATGATGGCTACACACAAGCATATAGGGAAAAGGGGAAAATTTTATAATCGGATTGGGTACAGTATGTTAAGATGAACAAAGTAAGAACAATGCTAAAGTTGGTAAATTGTGGAAAACATCATCAACATATCGTTGACACACATACTGTAATGTTAGAAGAAGCCTTTCCTCAGCAGAAATTGAAGGACGCATCCTGGTGTTCTGAAAGGTGATTCCAGGGCGCAATATGTCAAGCAAAATATCAAAGGTGGGAACACTCATGCGACAATAGCCAAAAAACTTGTCTGGATTCCTACGCAGTGTCGAATACAGGCGCTCAAAATGGCCTTTGCTGATTCTTCGCATCAAAAGGGGATGCACCCACATCCTTCTGCGGATTCTGGGAGAAACAACTACAGGGTATGACTCCCCAAAACGTCTGGATAGCACCCAATAGTAGAGCAGACGCTCAGTTCTATTAAACATTAGTCTGTCACTCATAATTGTAACTTAGCAGCAACACAACAGGAACCACTAAAAAGCCAAACATTCCACGGCAACGTTGGGAGGGTAAGAACAGTCAAACCACGCTTAAATATGGGTCTGGCTCATTATTCAAATCATTTGCAGGCCTCAAAACCGTTAAATGTCCATTTTGCTATGATGCCACTAAAAAACGGTAGTCGCTGGGTAATCAGATGTGAAATGTAAGCGTACATGCTACAAAATCGCATCAGCTACTAAAAATCGGATGCCAGTCGCATCAATGTTCATGAAATTTTCATCCGATTATCGACCGACTAAAACGGTCCGATTTTTTAGACATTGTGTGTGACTCCAGCCTAACTCATATAATTTGTTACAATTTAATTTTGATTTTATCATATATATTATGTGTTATTATTTGAGCAGACACTTATTGTGCTTACAGTACTATATATCGCTATGAATAAAGGTATTTTAACCTATATATTTTATCATCCTATTATTTTGACATTTTTGTTCGGGTTTCTTTCTTTTTGGGTTGACAATCATTTCCGAATGGTCTGCCTTTCTTCCTTGTACAACAGATGTTTTTTAACATCTATTGTTGTGTCTAGTATGTGCGTTAATATAATATTTACTGTGTTCTACACAGGCCTTTTCTACTACTTGGACATGGATTTTAAAGCCAGGGAAATTTCCTGGCAAGGACGAGTCAATGAAGTATTTGGTAACAGTAGTACTACTACGCCTGTCTCTATCGGCTTACAATTTTATTCAATAACTAGTAGATTAAGAATTTGTTATACAAGAGCATGGTGGAACAAAGCTTTGTTGGAAAACTACATCCAGAAAAAACTTATTCCAAGAGGCCTAGGGGTTAAGGTCAAACAAAAAAGGCAGCACTCTGTAGTGCCATAGCATGCGAACATGAAATATGAAAAATGAATTGAGTCGGAACAGGAGGCACTAGCCATATTGGAGGACTTGAAAAAAGGACATAATACAACAGAATCAGGCAAAATACCTAGACAGATTCAACCAAATTCACATAAATTTCCCCCTTTGTCTACATGCCCTGCATTTGACATTTTTGTCAAAATGGTTAGTAAGGACTTTGATAAAATTCCTAGATATTCTACCTTTAACAATTTGAGTCATGAGGAAAAGCTCAGCCTTAAAAAATTACAATGTGATAATGCAAAATAGTCGGCACTCCAGCCACTATCGTGGGGCACGTGGAAGGAATGATTCATCCAAGGAAAAAGGAAATCCCAGCACTCACATGTGTCAATTGACAAAGGCTCTGGATGAGCTGAAATGTTTTGCTGGGATGTGGAATAAAGCAAATTAAATCAACACATGTGAGTGCTGGGATTTACTTTTTCCTTAAAAAATTACAAAGCGTTAATGATGTTGTGTTCAAACCTGCTTACAAGCAGGGTAATGTGGTTGTGTGGCCCAAATGCATGTACGAAGCAGAGGCTTTTCGCCAGTTAGGGGATACTAATTGTTATAGGAAATTAACATACAATCATTTAACTAAGTTTCAGACTGAACTTTTTACTATTTTAAAAACAGCTAAGGACAATGATATTATTGCCATGGAACTATTTGCGGCCCTCCAAGTCAGCGAACCATCTAATCTCAAATTTTTGTACTTGTTACCAAAAGTACATAAAAATTATACCACACCTCCAGGTCGTACAATTATATGTGGATGTGGGAATTACTTGGAGAATATCAAGAAAAATATTTAGAGTTGAGAGTCCTCAGTGGTTGATACCTTTTAATGGCTAACTGAAAAGATGGTAACAAATTGCAAGCTTTCGAGACTACTCAGGTCTTTCATCAGGCAAGACTAATACAACATCTGAAGAATCACATATTTATACACAAAATAGCACAGAAAAAATGCAATAGGTAGACAAGTGACGTGAAGCAGAATAGTCATTATGGCAGAGGGATGAGCATAAATATTGGAACAGTTCATAGATAAGGAGTGTGAAAGTTTTATTACCCTCTGATTGGGGTCTGGTAATGTTTTGTGATGTTTTCACAGGGTTGGAGAATATCAACAAATTTGTAGATTCTGAGCTTCAACCACTAGTGGGGACATTACCATCCTTTACTAAGGACACTAGCGATTTATGGGTTGCATATTGAAACTGACACTCTATTAGTGACATGTAATGTAGAGTCACTTTATAGCAGCATTCGTCACCTGGATGGTATTAAAGCAACACATTTTTTTCTTCAAACCTCATCCATCACTCCAGCTATGGGCCAGTTTATTGTTCAATTTCTTGAATTTTCATTATAACACAATTTCATTCTATTTAAGGGGTCCTTCTACCTGCAGCTCCAGGGACAGCTATGGAGCATCTTTTGCACCATCCTATGCAAACCTGTTCCTGAGGCTGTGGGAGAGGGACCTCTTTTTGTCAGACAGTCTGCTATCGATGGACCGCGTCCTTTTCTGGACACGGTACATTGATGACATTTTTTTTCTGTGGCAGGGATCATTTGATTCACTTCACAAATTTATATCTGATTTGAACTGTAATCCATTTAATATTCACCTTACTCATCATGCAGATAGAGATTCCATTGATATTTTGGATGTCGCCATTAAGAGAGAACAGAATAATTGTCTACAAATGGATCTGTTTAGGAAAACAACATCTGCCAATGCCCTCCTATTGGGTTTTTCATCTCATCCTCCAGCTTTAATTCAGTCCATACCTATTGGCCAATTCTTGCGATTACGCAGAATTTGTTCAAATAATCAGGATTTTGAACATCAAGCTGATGATCTTAAATCTAGATTTTTGGAACGTGGCTATAGTCATCACTCTATAAAGAGAGCTTACAACAGGGCAAAACATAAAACAAGACATGAGGCCCTATATACGAGCTGCTGATGATAATTATTTGGCGTTGTGATTTTTTTTATTCTATGGTAACAAATGTTACATCACATGAAAGCCTTATGTGTCTAATATATGTTTTCAAAATTTTGTGTTTTTATCTTATGGCAACAGTGTTCTACGCATGCGGGAATACAAAATGTCGGAGTCTAATGCGATATTCACAGCAAATGAGAGCAGATGAGTGATAAAATTCTTGTTTCTGCAAGGAAAGTCCTTGAAGGATATTCATGGTGACATATCGCAGACATTGGGGGATCAATTCCCTTTATATTCTACAGTTAAGAACTGGGTTGCCAAATTTAAAACGGGCCACTTCAGCACCAACGATTAGGAACGTCCTGGATGACCAAGAGTGGTTGTTGTTCCGGAGATCGTCGATGCTGTGCACAACCTCATACTGGAGAATCGGGGAATTTCAGCTAAAGCAATAGCAGACATCATAGGGATTTCCCGAGAATGTGTTTGTGTAATTATCCATGAACATTTGGACATGAAGAAGCTATCTGCAAAGTGGGTCCCCAAATGTTTGACAACAGCTCAGTAAAGCATGTGAGTGAAAACTTCCAGGTCCATTTGTCAGCATTTCCAGTCTGATAAGAACTTCCTGGATCGAATGGTCACTATGGACGACACCTGGATTTATTTGTATGACCCTGAAACCAAGGAGCAGTCAAAAGAGTGGAGGCCACTAAGGTGATGGTGTCTGTGTTCTGGGATAAAGAGGGACTACTGTTATGAATGTGCTAGAGATGGTTTCTGAGCAGAGGCTCCCTCTGGTGGTTACAGACAGTACTGAACCTTTCAAGCGAGGAATGGAAACCTGGGATCACGGACTGGTCTGATATAAGGGAGGTTCCCTCCCATGATGGTTGCTGGTGATCAATTGTTCTTGTCTCAATTGTGGTTCCTGGTTCATTTGGAAGTTTGCTGAATCTTGCCTGCATCTTCTGCTATCAGATAAGATATTTTCTGCTTTTATTTTTCTGCTTGCTTTTTGCATTGTTCCCTGCACTTCTGTGGAGGTCAGCCAGGTCCCCTCCGGGGGCTTGTGCTCCTCTCAGTTTATCTGGAGCCACTGTTGTTTGTTCATTTGCTTTTTCCTGTTTTTTCAGTGGCTGCGCTTAGTTTTGTTACACCAGAGATCTGATTTAGGTGTTAGAGATCGTGTATCTCAGGTGTTTTTGCAATCAGAAGAGTTGGTATTTTTTAGAGTTTTTTTGGATTGCAGTGAGTATCCTTTCCTGTACTTTTCTGTCTAGACAGATTGGGCCCCAGCATTTGCTCATTCTATTTTCTGTCTGTGTCCATGCTTCTTCTTGTCTAACCGCCATTACATGTTTGGGGGCTTCCTATTGTCTTTGGGGATCTGCTCCGGGGCAGATAGCTTTCATTTTTCTGCCTTTAGGTGTAGTTATCTCTCAGGCTGTGACGAGGCGTCTAGGATCAACGTAGGAACGCTCCATGGCTACCTCTGTGTGGTTAGTTCAGGTTACTGCAATCCAATAGGTTCCAGCCTCTCTGGTGTATTGCCGTTTTTTTTATTCTCCTCAGCTACCAAAACATAACAGTATCACGGCCCAAACTGAAAATTATATGGTACTCACAGAAGGGAAAAATAGTGTGGAAAAAAAAAGTTGTCAGAGTTGTCAGAGATTTTTTTTTTCCTATTTGTTGCATTTTTTCCCTCTTTCTCTCTGGGTGCTGAGGAGGATTTTTTTTCCTCTCAATGGAGCTTGCACAGTTGTCTGGCTGTGTGGATCAGCTTGCCACTGAGGTTCGGAGTATTGCTACCTATCTTGCTAGGTTGCCGGTTGTGGAACCTAGGATTCTTTGCCTTAAAGCCTAAGTCCTCAGGTAGCGCAGCACAGTAAGTTCAAATTGTCATCTCTCTCCTGCGCGGCGATCCTCAAGATTGGGCTTTTCCCTGACACCTGGGGATCCTGTTTTGAATGATATTGATGCATTTTTTCTGGCTCTGGGGTTATTGCACGATGAACCTAATGTCACTGATCAAGCTGAAAAAACCTTGTTGGCATTAAATCAGGGTCTTGAAGACGCTGAGTTGTACTGTCAGAAATTCCAAAAGTGGGCAGTCCTGACCAAATGGAATGATGATGCTTTGGCAGCCCTTTTTCGGAAAGGGGCTGTCAGAGAATGTAAAGGATGTTATGGTGGGATTCCCTGCTCCCTCTGGTCTCAATGATTCTGTCATTGGCTATTCAAATTGACAGACGTTTGCGTGAGCGCAGAGGTATGCGTGAGATAGTGTTGCCTTGTAAGCCAGCTTCTGAGCCCATGCAGTGTGATAGAGTGACTTCTGGGGCTCAGCGTCATGAGTTTCGAAAGCGCAGTGGGTTATGTTTCTACTGTGGTGACGCCTCTCATGCTATTTCAGTCTGCCCTAAGCGGGGAAGACATTTTGCATGCTCAGTTGTCTTGGGTAGTGTTCAGACTAAATTTCTGTTGACTGTTACCCTGATTTGCTCCCTGTCCACATTTTCTACTCAGGATTTTGTTGATTCTGGAGCAGCTATTAACCTGATGGATTTTGACTTTGCCTGCGGAAGTCTACTCCCCTACTGGGCATTGATTCTACCCCTTTGGCGGAGAATAAACCCCAGTTTTCTACTCAGGTGATAATGAGGGTTGAACCAGATCATCAGGAGAGTTGCAAATTTCTGGTGCTGTATAATCTGCATGACATTATTGTACTAGGTTTCCCTTGGTTGCAGTCTCATAATCCTGTTTTGGATTGGAAATCTGTGTCTGTGACCAGTTGGGGCTGCCAATGTGTTAATGCAGACACTCCTGTTTTTTCTGCCTCTCCCCAGTCTCAGGATGTTCCTGACTTTTTGACTGATTTTTCAGATGTATTTAGTGAAAGTAAATCTGCATCTTTGCCCCCTCACAGGAGCTATGATTGCGCTATTGAATTAGTGCCTGGTGGTAAATTTCCTAAAGGTCGCCTTTTTAACTTGTCTGTACCTGAACACGATGCTATGCGATCTTATATCAAGGAGTCATTGGAGAAGGATCATATCAGACCATCCTCTTCACCCTTGGGTGCCGGTTTTTTTCTTTGTGGCCAAAAAGGATGGTTCATTGAGGCCGTGTATTGATTATCGTCTCTTGAATAAGATCACTGTGAAGTATCAATATCCGTTACCCTTGATTTCTGACCTGTTTTCCAGGGTGAAAAGTGCTAGTTTGTTTACCAAGCTTGACCTCAGGGGGGCGTATAACCTTATTCGCATTAAGCACGGGGTTGAATGGAAGACGGCGTTTAATACCCCAGAGGGGCATTTTGAGTACCTAGTGATGCCCTTTGGGCTCACTAATGCTCCTTCCTTCTTCCAATCCTTCATGAATGATATTTTCAGGGATTTTGTGGATAAATTTCTGATTGTTTATTTGGATGATATCTTGATTTTTTTCCAATGACTGGGACTCTCATGTGAAACACGTTCGGACTGTATTCCAGATTTTGAGAGAGAATGCACTGTATGTGAAGGGATCAAAGTGTCTTTTTGGCGTACAGAAGGTCTCATTTCTGGGATTCATTTTGTCTCCGTCTGTTATTGAAATGGACCCGGTCAAGGTTCAGGCCATCTGTGATTGGGTCCAACCTATTTCATTAAAGGCTCTTCAGAGATTTTTGGGTTTTGCCAATTTTTATCGTAAATTTATTGGTAGTTTCTCCGATATTGTTAAACCATTGACTGTTGAACTGTAAAGCGCTGCGGAATATGATGGCGCTATATAAATAAAGATTATTATTATTATTATTATTTGACCAAAAAGGGTTCTGATGTGGTGAATTGGCCCCCTGAGGCAGTCTCTGCGTTTCAGGAACTTAAGCAGAGATTCACTTCTGCTCCTGTTCTACGGCAGCCTGATGTTTCTCTTCCGTTTCAGGTGGAGGTTGATGCCTCTGAAATTGGGGCAGGTGCCGTTTTGTCCCAAAGGGATCCAGAGACCTCTAAGAGTAACCCTCGTGCCTTTTTCTCTCGAAAATTTTCTCCAACTGAACGTAATTATGACGTGGGTAATCGGGAGTTATTGGCCATGAAGTGGGCCTTTGAAGAGCGGAGACATTGGCTGGAAGAAGCCAAACATCAGGTGGTGGTCCTCACGGACCATAAGAATCTGGTTTATCTCGAATCAGCCAAGCGACTTAATCCTAGACAGGCCAGGTGGGCCTTGTTTTTCACACGTTTTAATTTTGTGGTTTCTTTTCTTCCTGGCACTAAGAATGTTAAGGCGGATGCCCTCCCGAGGAGTTTCTTTGCGGACTCTCCTGAGTTATCTGATCCTACTTTGAAAGAGGGTGTAGTTCTTTCCGCCATCTCTCCCAATTTGAGACTGGCTCTGGAAGGGTGTCAGGAGGATAAACCTGAGCGCTGCCCTATTGGGAAATTGTTTGTCCCAGACCAGTGGAAGAATAGTGTGATGTCTGAGATTCATTGTTCCGCGTTGGCTGGTCATCCCGGGATTTTTGGTACCAGAGACTTGGTGAGTCGGTCCTTTTGGTGGCCTACTTTGTCTCGTGACGTCAGGGAATTTGTGCAGTCCTGTGGGACTTGCTCTCGCTCCAAGCCTTGCTCTCGCTCTAGTGGTTTGTTGATGCTATTACCTGTGCCCAAGAGGCCATGGACCCATATCTCTATGGATTTTATTTCCAACCTCCCTGTTTCTCAGAGAATGACCGTTATCTGGGTAATTTGTGATAGGTTTTCCAAGATGATACATCTTGTGCCATTACCTAAGTTACCTTCCTCCTCCGAATTGGTGCCTGTGTTCCTTCAGCATGTGGTTCAGTTACAAGGCATTCCGGAGAACATAGTGTCTGACAGAGGAGTCCAGTTTGTTTCCAGATTTTGGAGGACATTTTGTTCTAAACTTGGTGTTCAATTATCTTTCTCCTCTGCTTTTCATCCTCAGACCAATGGACAAACCGAGAGAACAAACCAGACCTTGGAGACTTATTTGAGATGTTTTATGTCTGCTGATCAAGATGACTGGGTCTCTTTTTTGCCTTTGGCTGAGTTTGCTCTTAATAATAGGGCTAGCTCTGCCACCTTGATGTCTCCATTTTTCTGCAATTTTGGGTTTCACCCTCGATTTTCTTCGGGACAGGCGGAGGCTTCTGTCTGTCTGGGTGTTGACTCTGTTGTGGAGCGAATGCAGCAGATTTGGGACCAGGTAGTGGTCTGATGGTCCTCGGTTTAAAGTGGGGGACTTGGTTTGGTTGTCCTCAAGAAATATCCCTATGAGGGTTGCATCTCCAAAGTTTAAGCCTAGGTTCATTGGACCTTATAAGATCATGGAGATTCTTAATCCTGTTTCTTTCCGTTTGCTTCTTCCAGGGACATTTAAGATCCATAACGTGTTCCACAAGTCCTTACTGAAGAGGTTTGTTGAGCCAGTGGTTCCTATGGCTGCGCCTCCTGACCCTGTTTTAGTTGAGGGCAATCTGGCGTATGTGGTTGAGAAAATATTGGATTTTCGTTTTTCTAGACAGAAACTCCAGTATTTGGTTAAGTGGAGAGGTTATGGTCAGGAGGACAATTCTTGGGTGTTTGCTTCGGATATCCATGCTAGGAGACTGATCCGTGCCTATCACCGAGCTCATCCTGATCAGCCTGGTTGCACAAGTGAGGGTTCGGTGACCCCTCTTCAAGGGGGGGTACTGTTATGAATGTGCAGAGATGGTTTCTGAGCGGAGGCTCCCTCTGGTGGTTACAGACAGTGCTGAACCTTTCAGCGAGGAATGGCAATCTGGGATCTCTGACTGGTCTGATATAAGGGAGGTTCCCTCCCATGATGGTTGCCGGTGATCAATTGTTCTTGTCTCAATTGTGGTTCCTGGTTCATTTGAAAGTTTGCTGAGTCTTGCCTGCATCTTCTGCTATCAGATAAGATATTTTCTGCTTTTATTTTTGTGCTTGCTTTTTGCATTGTTCCCTGCACTTCTGTGGAGGTCAGCTAGGTCCCCTCCGGGGGCTTGTGCTCCTCTCAGTTTATCTGAAGCCACTGTTATTTGTTCATTTGCTTTTTCCTGTTTTTTCAGTGGCTGCGGCTTAGTTTTGTTACACCAGAGATCTGATTTAGGTGTTAGAGATCGTGTGATCTCAGGTGTTTTTGCAATCAGAAGAGTTGTTTTTTTTAGGGTTTTTTTTGGATTGCAGTGAGAATCCTTTCCTGTACTTTTCTGTCTAGACAGATTGGGCCCCAGCGTTTGCTCATTCTATTTTCTGTCTGTGTCCGTGCTTCTTCTTGTCTAACCGCCATTACATGTTTGGGGGCTTCCTATTTTCTTTGGGGATCTGCTCCGGGGCAGATAGCTTTCATCTTTCTGCCTTTAGGTTAGTTATCTCTCAGGCTGTGACGAGGCATCTAGGATCAACGTAGGAACGCTCCATGGCTAACTCTAGTTGTCTGGTTAGTTCAGGTTACTGCAATCCAATAGGTTCCAGCCTCTCTGGTGTATTGCCGTTTTTGCTTATTCTCCTCAGCTACCATAACATAACAGTTTGCTCAATCTATTTTCTGTCTGTGTTCATATTTTCATCCTGTCTAACCGCCATTATACGTTTGGGGGCTTCCTATTCTTTTGGGGTCTACTCCGGGGCAGTTAGCTTTCCTCTTTCCATCTTCAGGGATAGCTATCTCTCCGGCTGTGACGAGGCGTCTAGGACCACCGTAGGTACGCTCCACGGCTGCTTCTAATTGTGCTGTTAGTTTAGGGGTCTGCAACCTATTAGTTTCCAACCTCTCTGGTGTTAGGCTGCCTATGCGTTTTTTTGCTCCTGCCTCCTCAGCTGCCAAAACATAACACTTCCCCTTCTTCTCCAGTGGGGGCAGCTGAGGTGCTGCCAAGGAGTAGGGGCAAGCCCCAACCCTCACCACTAGCCAACCCTGTGAGTCAAGCCCTCTTGGCAGGAGGGGTCAGGGGAGGGTGGTGGTTTCCTCTGAGAAATGTCTGACTGTGCTGACACAGTGGGACGCCTCTGTTGTCAGTTCCTCAAAGAGTTCACCATCTTGTGGCAAACACGTGTGTGGCAATGAACGCTCAGGTCCGGACCTGTGTGTGAACGAGTATGTATGGGTGTCCACCAAAAACATCCGGTGGAAGTGTGCTGCTTGAGTCTGGAGTTCTAGGGTGATTGGGCCGTATCGGGTGTCGGCCATTCTCGGCCAAGGGACTTACCAGCTGGAGTTACCCCCAGTAGTGCCCGTACATAACTAATTCCCCAGGTCAGCGCTCTGGAGATTTGTGGTACCTCGGGAGCATACTTTATTGCCACTTCCATCAGTCCGCGTTTGGCATAAACCTGAGAGTCAGGTGACTGCTGGGGTGAACCCTGGTGGATCGAGGCCCCCTCACCGTAGGTGGTATGTGAGGTGCGGTGTTTGGGGTCCAGAGGCCCCTCTTTAAAGGGGGGGTACTGTCACGATCCACATTTGGATCTGTGGCAGATCTCTCTGCATACTAAAACCTTTTTCCTGTCAGGCCCCCAGGAGTTAATCTCAGTCTTTTCCCCCGGTGGCCGCTGGTGTAATTACATCGCTGCCGACTTGTCAGGAGAGGGTGGAGTCCACTCCCACCATCCTTTAAAAAGTCTCCTGAGGCTTCAGCTGGGGTTGGTGATACTGCTTCCTTTGGAAACCAACCAGGCTGGAGCCAGGTGCTGCTGAGAGCAGTTGTACTTCAGTTGCTTCCCTCATTGGTGCCTTACTCTGCTGTGGGGAGCTTTACAGCAGAGAAAGCGAAGTGTTTATTGTTTAGTTGATTTAACCCCTAGGTGTCTGTCTTGCCTTTTGTTGTTTTGGTGTTGTTCACATTATTCCCTGTCTCACGTCCTGGGGAGGGGGTTGGTGGGTTTAGCTCAGGGATAAACAGGAGACAGGGACAGGTCGGTAACTTGGGCCTCACTACCTCTAAGTGTTCCCCCAAGTTAAGGAAAGACAGGGCCCTTCCTTAGCCTTAGGGGCAGATCAGGGGCCCAGGTTCCTCGTCCCCTGTATTCCTACAACTGCCCCGTGACAGTCCCCTTGGAGTAAAGGCAATCCAACACTTCCTTGGCTTCGCCAACTATTATAGGCAATTTATTCCCCATTTCTCCTCCTTGACTAAGCCAATTTCTGCCCTCGTTCGCAAGTGAGCCAACCCCAAGCTATGGTCCTCTGAGGCTGAAAACGCCTTTCAGACCCTGAAACGAGAATTTGCTACGGCCTCTGTGCTTCATCGACCGGACACCAACAAGCCATTTATCCTCGAGGTTGACGCATTGTCTGTTGGAGCAGGAGGGTGCTTTTACAGAAATCCGCCTCCGGACGGTTGGTCACCTGCGGATTCTTCTCTAAAGCCTTCTCCCCTCCTTAACGCAATTGCTCCATTGGGGATCGAAAACTACTAGCCATAAAATTGGCTTTAGAGGAATGGCGTTACCTCATCGAGGGGGCCGTTCATCCTTTCATCATATTTACCGACCACAAGAATTTGGCCTATGTCCAGTTAGCCCAAACGTTCAACCCTCGGCAAGCCAGGTGGTCCTTGTTCTTTGGACATTTTGACTTTGAGCTTCACTTTCGTCCTGGTAATAAGAACATCAAAGCTGATGCCCTGTCAAGGTCTTTTCAGCCAGTGGACGTAGAGGACAGACCAGCACATATCATTGACCCAGCTAGGATTGTCACCATAGCTCCTCTAAACATTATCACTCCACCACCTGGCAAAACCTTTGTATTGGAGGGTGACAGGGTGAGAGTCTTGCGTTGGGGACATTCCTCCAAGATTGCTAGCCATGCCGGAGTCAAGAAGACTCTTTCTCTTATTTCCCGCCATTATTGGTGGCCATCGCTTCGGCAAGACGTCTTGGAATTCACTGCCTCCTGCTCATCCTGTGCAGGGCCGGTGTCAGCACCCGGCATACCCGGGCAAGTGCCGGGGCCCTGAGCATTTGGGGGGGCCCACTCGCCGTTGGGCACCCCGGCGCCCGTTAGCGGATGAGAGCGGTACCAGCGCCGCCACAGGTTACCTATATCTATTTCCTTATTTCCTCATTACATCATGATTATATGACCTGATATTCTGAACATGTTATGATATTTAATGTCATTTAGTATGGTTCTCAATGTGAATTCTATTATTTTTCTTTATTAATAATTTTATATATATATATTTACATTATATGAGGTTTTTCATTTTTCATTTATTTGTATGTTTTTCCAGTCTGAAGAAGGTCTAATTTGTAGACCGAAACGTCATATTGGATATGGAATAAAAATAATTCTTGTTCCCTTGATCATGAGTGCCAATGTTATTTAATCTTACCAGCACCGCCACTAGGCCCCCCCGCTTGCTCAGTGCCCCGGCAGCAGCCGACGCAATACTTACCTCTCCCGGTGCCTCCGCTGCCGCAGCTCCGGGCTTCAGGGGGCGCCTGCAGGGCACCTGCGCTTCCTCTCACAGCAGCGCCGCTGAATGACGTCATCATTCAGCTGCCGGCTGTGGCAGAGAGACCATGGACGCCGGACAGGTGAGATGTGAGTATTATGTTCTGCTACAAGCACTAAGGAAAGAAGTGAGATCTGTCCCTACGATAGAACTAAGCTAGATCCCTACGATGTAACGGGGAACCTGATCCTGCGATCAGACCTGCTAAAGTCCTCAGCTGGTCTGTACGAAGACCTATAGATGCGAGGAATGTATCCCTATAAGAACTAGGGACTGGGAGAAAGATGGACACCTCCTAACAGAAGTTGTAGCAGTAAAAGACAAACAAACAACATAGAACATAGAGGTCCGAAGACCAAGCAAAACTGACTGAGTAAGGTAACAAAGCACTTGGCTAGCTTAAGAGTAGAAATTACAATGAAGTCCAGCAAAGCCAGAAGGGCGGAGCAGGATTAAATAGGCAAAAAAGGTCATGTGACCAGCAAGATAGAAAAAACCTAACAGGAGAGTTCTAACAGTACCCCCCCTTCTAAGAGGATCCTCCTGATCCCCTAGGCCCAGGCTTATCCGGAAACCTTCTGTGAAATGCTCTGACAAGTCTGGATGCAGAAACATCATCCGCCCTTACCCATGAGTTATCCTCGGGTCCGAAACCCTTCCAAGCGACGAGATACTGCAAACTCCCTCTATACCGTCTAGAATTTAGGATGCGGGAAATTTCATATTCCCCATCCTCCACCACTGGGGGAACAGTGGCAGAGGCGTCTCCATCCAACACATCAGCTCTTTTCAACAGAGAAACATGAAACACCGGATTAATCTTCCAGGAGGTAGGAACCTCCAACCTAACAGCAGATTGGTTAACAACTTGAAGCACCTTAAAGGGCCCTACAAACTTGGGACCCAATTTTTTAGAAGGAATCCTCAACCGCAGATTCTTAGAGGACAACCAAACCATGTCACCAATAGCAAACAAAACCTCTTGCCATTTCCTATCAAAGTACCTTTTAGATTTTCTGTTAGCCTCCTGAAGATTACCACGCACATCCGTCCAAACTCTCTCCAAATCACCGGAAAAATTCTCCTCTTCAGGCACGGCCGATACCAATTTGGAGAATGACCCAAACGATGGATGTCTCCCAGTACAACAAAAAAAAGGCGAACAACCAGCAGAAGAGGATGTATGGTTGTTAAGAGCAAATTCAGCAAGTGGCAGAAACTCAGACCACCCCTCTTGATTGTCTGCCACAACACAACGCAAGAACTGCTCAACATCCTGGTTTTTCCTTTCTGTCTGGCCATTAGACTCAGGATGATATCCGGATGAAAACGACAAATGAACTCCCAACCTGTCACAAAAGGCGCGCCAAAAACGAGCCACGAACTGAGGTCCCCTATCAGAAACAATGTCAGTAGGAACGCCATGTAGTCTGACAATCTCCTTGACAAAGGCCTTAGCGAGAGTCTTAGCGCAGGGCAGTTTGATGAAAGGAACCAAGTGACACATCTTGCTAAAATGGTCCACGACCACCCAGATGACAGTGAAACCCTCAGAGGGGGGAAGGTCAGTAATAAAGTCCATAGCCAAATGTGTCCAAGGTGCACTAGGAACCTCCAGAGGGCAAAGCAACCCTGCAGCAGGAGTATGTGAAGACTTAGATCTAGCACACACAGTGCATTGACGCACCCACTTAATGACTTCCTTCTGCCATCCAGGCAACCAAAAACTGCGACCCACAAGTCTCTTGGTCTCAGAAATTCCAGGATGACCTGCCAACCGAGACTCATGACACTCAACAAACAAATCTCTCCTAAAGGTCCCAGGCACAAACAACCTCCCATGGGGAGTGTTAGATGGGGCATTCTCCTGTGCTTTAAGAATCTCATCTTCCAACACAGAGTCCAAAGCAGCAATCACAACCCCTTCTTGTAAAATGTTCTCCTCCTCCTCAGCAACGACCATGGGAGAAAAGCTGCGAGACAAAGCATCAGCTTTAACATTCTTAGTACCTGGGATGTAAGTAACGGAAAAATTAAACAGCGAGAAAAACAGTGCCCACCTAGCCTGACGGGCATTCAAGCGTTTGGCAGCATCAAGATAGATCAGATTTTTATGATCAGTGAAAACCTGAACGGGAAATTCAGCACCTTCCAAGAGATGACGCCAGTGTTCAAATGCGAGTTTAATGGCCAACAATTCCCGATTACCAATATCGTAATTCAGTTCAGTCTCAGAAATTTTTTTTAAAAAAAGGCACAGGGATGTACTCCATCCCTGTTTTCCTGAGACAACACTGCGCCGACCCCCACAGAAGAAGCATCAACCTCAACCAAAAATGGTTTAGTCACATCAGGCTGCATAAGGATGGGAGCAGAGCTGAACCTCTTCTTTAAAAACACAAAAGCTTCAATGGCCTCAGTAGTCCACTGAACCGCATTAGCACCTTTCCTGGTGAGATCGGTCAGTGGTTTGACAATAATAGAAACATTTTTAATGAATTTTCTATAATAATTGGCGAAACCCAAAAACTCTGTATCGATTTCAAACCAATAGGCCTAGGCCATTCCTGCACAGCTTGAACTTTCACCGGGTCCATCTCAAAACCTTCGCTGGAGATAATGTAGCCCAAAAAACTAATTCTCTGTACAGCGAACTCACATTTCTCTAGCTTAGCAAAAAGCGAATTGTCAATTAATAACTGTAATACCTCACGTACGCTCTGCCAATGAGACTCCAGATCCGGCGATTAAATCAAAATGTCATCCAAATACACAACCACATTTTTGCTGATCAAAGGTCTAAGGATGTCATTAATAAGATTCTGAAAAAATGCAGGAGCATTGGTAAGATCAAAAGGCTATAACCAGATTCTCAAAATGACCCACAGGAGTGTTAAAAGCAGTCTTCCAAATCGCCACCCTTCTTCATGCGCAACAAATTGTATGCCCCCCGAAGATCAATTTTAGAGAACCACTTGGCCCCCACTAACTGGTTAAACAAATCAGGAATCAATGGCAGTGGGTAAGGATTGCGTACAGTAATTTTATTAATCTCACGAAAGTCCAGACAAGGACGTAAACAGCAGTCCTTTTTTTTAACAAAAAAAATCCAACAGCCACAGGAGACTTGGAAGGCCTAATGTGACCGGCGGCCAAGCTTGTCTGTATGTATTCCTCCAAAGCCTTTCTCTCAGGAATAGTAAGATTAAATAAACGATTTTTAGGAAGAGTCGCTCCAGGGACAAATTCAATAGTACAATCATAGTCTCTATGGGGAGGCAAAATCTGCGATTCCTTCTCAGAAAAAACTTTCCAAAAATCCTGAATAGGTACAGGTAATTCCCCTTTATCCACAGCAGCAATACGCCCGTTACAACACTCGTCATAACACTTAGGGCTCCAGGACTTAATTTCATTGGTAGACCAATCCAGTACAGGATTGTGCAATTTTAACCAGGGTAACCCCAAAACCACCGGAGAAGGCAAATTATTCAATACTACCAAATCCAAATTCTCTTGATGAACACCATTAATATTGAGGGGAAATTCACAGACCTTGTGAGTAACATTCTTCAAGGGAGAGCCATCAACAGAAACCACGGCAATAGGGGATGACAAAGGTTTGGGTTTTAATTTAAGTTTTTCCAATAATCCTCCATCAATCACATTCAGACAATCCACAATCGACAAATACCCAAAATTTCATTAATTCTTCCTGAGCAGCAGTAGTGGCAGAAAGAAAGACACCTTTAGTGTTTAAACAGGCTATACGGGCGGAACTGACCATTTATTTTTTTTTCTTTGTTCATACGAAGCACACAGTTCTTAATGAAATGGTCAGATTTGCCGCAATAAAAGCACAAACCTTCAGAAAACCTGCAGTCTTTTTCCTGAGAGCGGGGTGCCATCGCTCCAGTCTCCATCGGCTCTCCAATGTCAGTACAGACCCTCTCGAGACTTGGAGCTGACATGGCAGAGAATTTACTCTCATTAACCCTTGCACGCAGTCTCCTATCCACCCGTATAGCTAATTGCATAGCCTCCTGCAAGTTACCAGGTGTGGGATAAGCAATCAGCAAATCTTTAACCCTTTCACCTAGCCCTGCAAGAAACAAATTTTTCAAAGCTGAATCGTTCCACCCCACCTGAGTAGACCACCGATGGAGTACAATATTTTTCCACATTACCTGATCCCTGTCTCAAACGTCTCAATTCTGTCTCAGCTGACGAGACACGATCAGGATCATCATACAACCCCAAAGCAGAAAAAAAAACTATCCATTGATCTAAAGCATGGATCACTAGGTTGTAGAGAAAAGGCCCATTCCTGAGGTTCTTTGCGCAAAAGTGACATTATGAACGCTATGCGCTGTGATTCATCACCAGAGGATCTGGGACTCAAACGAAAATACAACAAGAAAGCATTTTTAAAAGAAAAAAAAATCTTGTTGTTCACCAAAAAATAAATCAGGCAAATGTACCATTGGCTCCACGAAATGTGCTCCAGAACAGCTACTCATGTGTTGCTGGAGCTCGGCCACCTCCAGAGAGAGTCCCTGCAGGCGTTGAGCCAAGTCCTGAACCGACACCATGATGGAAACTGGAAATCTTTCCTTAGAGATATTTTTGGGCTGGACTTACTGTTATGTTCTGCTACAAGCACTAAGGATAGAAGGGAGATCTGTCCCTACGATAGAACTAAGCTAGATCCCTACGGTGTAACGGGGAACCTGATCCTGCGATCAGACCCGCTAAAGTCCTCAGCTAGTCTGTACGAAGACCTATAGATGCGAGGAAGGGATCCCTATAAGAACTAGGGACTGGGAGAAAGATGGACACCTCCTAACAGAAGTTGTAGTAGTAAAAGACAAACAAACAACATAGAACATAGAGGTCCGAAGACCAAGCAAAACTGACTGAGTAAGGTAACAAAGCACCTGGCTAACTTAAGAGTAGAAATTACAATGAAGTCCAGCAAAGCCAGAAGGGCAGAGCAGGATTAAATTGGCAAAAAAGGTCATGTGACCAGCAAGATAGAAAAAACCTAACAGGAGAGTTCTAACAGTGAGGTGTATGTGTCTGTGTGTGTGTGTCTGTGTGTATCAGTGTGTGTGTATCATGCAGTGCGGTGCTTTGTGTGTGTGTATGTGAGAGAGTGCTGCGGTGCTGTCTGTGTCTGGTGCTGTATGTGTGATGGTGGTGGGGGAGGCAGTGATGGTGGTGTGGAGGCAATGATGATGATGATGGGGAGGCAATGATGATGATGATGATGGGGAGGCAATGATGATGATGATGGGGAGACAATGATGATGATGATGATGGGGAGGCAATGATGATGTTGATGATGATGATGGGGAGGCAATGATGATGATGGGGAGGCAATGATGATGATGATGATGGGGAGGAAATGATGATGATGATGGGGAGGCAATGATGATGGGGAGGCAATGATAATGGGGAGGCAATGATGATGATGACGGGGAGGCAACGATGATGATGATGGGGAGGCAATGATGATGATGATGGGCAGGCAATGATGATGATGGGGAGGCAATGATGATGATAATGGGCAGGCAATGATGATGATAATGGGGAGTCTTTCCACAGCGCCTTTTCCTGAGCCGTAACAGTGCAGAATGCAGCACAGTGTAAAGAAGAGCTCCATATTTTGTATGGAGGATTATATGGGGACCAGTATCCTGTATGGAGCAATTTATGTGGTCCAGTATTCTGTATGGAGCATTATATTGGGTCCAGTATTCTGTATGGAGCATTATATGGGGGATGGGGGGTGACATCCTGCATGGGGTATTATATGGGGGATGAGGGGGAGACTATGTGGTGCCCATAATATTGTATGGAGGACTGTACTGTCCAGTCTGTACTGTGCGCTGTGAGGATTTGGCGGTTTTTGAGCTATTGTACAATTTACAATAGATATCAGTCATGTAATGGAAGAAGAGAAGTGTTTGGCATTGTACTATACCCATATTTCTCTGCAGTATCTGTGCATCATGAATCGTGGTCTGTGTTAAAGGGGCCCACTGAGACTCTTTCGCCCGGGGCCCATAAAAACCTGGAGCCGGCCCTGATCCTGTGCCAGGAACAAGATTCCCCGGCAGCTACCCTCTGGACTCCTGCATCCACTGCCCGTGCCGTCAGTCCCTTGGAGCCATATTGCTATGGACTTTATCACCAATCTGCCTCACTCCTCAAACTATTCTGTTATCCTGGTAGTCGTAGATCAGTTTTCGAAGATGGCCCATTTTGTTCCATTGCCAGGTCTGCCTTCTGCCCCCGAGTTGGCGAAAATTTTCTTGCACCATGTAATCTGACTTCACGGATTTCCACAACATATCATCTCGGACGGTGGAGTCCAGATCACCTCCCATTTTTAGAGAGCTCTCTGCGGATTATTGAAGGTAACCCTGGACTTCTCCTCAGCCTATCATCCAACAGTCAAGTGGAGCGAGTCAATCAAGCACTAACATTCTACCTTCGTCATTTTTCCAATGCTCACCAGAATGATTGGGTCTCTCTTCTCCCATGGGCAGAATTCACCTATAAAACCACCCCGGTAAATCCTCTAGCAAATCTCCTTTTTTTGTAGTTTTTGGGCAACATTCTGGCATCCCTCTTCCCGTTTCCCATGCCTCGGGTGTTACCGGCAGCAAACTCTCTGTCCTTGAAATTTTCTAAGAATTTGGGTGGAGACTAAGGAGGCACTTGAGAAAGCTAGCGACAGAATGAAGAGGTACGCCGACAAGAAACTCCTGGACGCACTCCTTCCAGGCGATAAGGTCTGGCTATCGTCACGATATATCATGCTGAAGATTCCTTCCCATAAGCTAAGTCCTCGCTACATTGGTCCCTTTGAAATCTTGAATCGTATCAATGACGTGGCTTACAAGTTGAAATTGCCTGCCTCGCCGCGCATCCCCAATGTTTTCCATGTGTCGCTCCTGAAACCAGCAGTGTTTAATCGCTTCCACTCTTCTCCTTCTCGTTTCCCCAACCAAGCAGTTCTGAAGATTCAGTTGAGGTAAAGGATATACTGGCCATGAAGACAGTCAGAGGGAGGTCTTTTTTTCTGATTGACTGGAAGGAGTTTGGTCCTGAGGAGAGATCATGGGAGACACGGGAGAACATTAATGCTCTTCTTATCATGAGGAAATTCCTCACCAGATTAAAAAGAGGGGGAGTAAGGGAGGGTGTACTGTCACGGATGCTGCCGGTACTCACCTGCGCGTCCCCGCTCCCCGGTGCGTCTCCGCTGCTGTCCCATGCTGCTCCTCGACCGCCCACTTCGTGTCTCGCCACGTCTGTGCAGTGGCACCCTCTCCTCTGCAAGGGTGCCTGGGAGCTCGTGACCAGGTGGCTCCGCCCCCAATATGGCGGCTCCCACCGGGTATTTATGCCGGCATCTGCGCAGGTAAGACGCCTGATTATCTTCTGCAGTTGCACCAAGCGTCTTTGCGCCTGGCGTCTGCCACTCCCTTACCCCTTACCTTTTGTCTGCCCTGTGTCCCAGCCATGCCTGCCCTGTGTCCCAGCCGTGCCTGTACTGTGTCTCAGCCGTGCCTGCACTGTGTCTCAGCCGTGCTGCCGTGTCTCAGCCGTGCTTCCCTGTGTCTCAGCCGTGCTGCCCTGTGTCTCAGCCATGCCTGCCCTGTGTCTCGGCCGTGCTGCCCTGTGTCTCGGCCGTGCTGCCCTGTGTCTCGGCTGCGCTGCCCTGTGTCTCGGCCGCGCTGCCCTGTGTCTCAGCCGTGCCTGCCCTGTGTCTCAGCAGTGCTGCCCTGTGTCTCAGCAGTGCTGCCCTGTGTCTCAGCCGTACTGCCCTGTGTCTCACCCATGCCTGCCCTGTGTCTGTGCCGTGCTGCCCTGTGTCTTAGCCGTGCCTGCCCTGTGTCTCAGTCATGCCGTCACTCCTGTGCTCCAGCCGGGCCTGTCACTCCTGAGTCTCAGCCGTTCCTGTGTCTCTTCGTGTCTTCGGTTGTGTGCTCATATCTCCAGCACTGTCCCTTTGCATCTCCCTCATTGTGTTTCCTCTTTCTTCCCTACAGCTCTGGTGCCGTCTGCCCAGATTTCTCTGGTTCCCTGGTACCTTCTGTTCTTGTGTACTCACCCCGGCGTTGTCATTCCTTTGGTCTCAGACCTTCCTGCTCCGCCCTGAGTCGCCCCTTTTGGCTCCAGCTGTTGTGGTTCCACCTCCCTTGGACCTGCTCCTAACACTCCCTATATAGGGGGTGGTCTCATCTGGTCCGCTCGCCCTCGGGGGCTCTGGAGCCATGACCCAGAGGGTCCACTCTCAGGTTTTTTCTCTAAAAAAGACCCTAACCCTAACAGTCTATACATTATACAGGTGATACTGCAAATGCTATATACACATTATATAGGTGTTACTGCTGTGTGTGTGTATATACATACCTATATACACAGCAGTATCACCTATATATAATGTATATACACATCAGTAGCAGTATTGCCTATATAATATATATAGACTGCTGTATAGACATTATATGGGTGATACTGTGATTATATACAGCAGAAGCAGCCAGTATCACTTATATATTGTATATACAGCAGTCTATATACATTATATAGCCGATACTGCTACTGATGTGTATATACGTTATATAGGTGACACTGTGTTGTGTGTGTGTTGTAAGCTTTTCAGGGGATATAGCTCTGGGATCGCCGTCTTGGGGAGACAGAGTGGCATAAAGAGTCCATTCACAGACAGCAGTTCTGGTAAAAACTGGCCGCAACCAGTTTTATTAAAGTCCACAGCAAACAAAACATAATCAAAACCAAATCATAAACATAAATCCTGGGCTTCTCCAGCCACTTACTACACATAGATAATTCCCTCACTATCAGGGACCAGACTCTAACAGTCTGGGCCAAAACAACACATATGTTCAGCGGTTACCAGCATGGAGGTTCACAGAGTCTCCTCTTGTGTCCGAAGGCACCTTCAACGTCCAGACTTGAGAGAGCTCCCCTCCTATTCAGCAGCTATCAGCATGGATTCTCACAGAGACTACTCCTGTGTCCGGGGTACACCGAGCCCCAGACTGAGACAGCTCCACTCCTGGAGACTCCTTCTATGCCTGGACTCCGTGTCCAGACTAAGCGAGCTCTCTGACTGTGTTCCCAGACACCTACTTCTGGCTTCCTAATTATCACTTGAGTGATTTCAGGTTTGAGCTGCAAGTGTGTACTGAATGGAAGGTGTAATGACCTTTCTCCACCACTAGTTTTACAAAGCCATACATTTCCCATATACCAGTCAGCACAGTACCTAGGTGAAATGTACGCTCCATTTAACACATATGCTTTCACTGTCTCACATATCCCCCCCCTCTTCTCCAGACCGGAGGGCTGGTCATCCAGACCGGAGGGCTGGTCAACAATCCCAAAAGAGACAGTGAACTCTGGACCAGTCATGGCCCTCATCAGCTTCATCTTCACCATTGTCATCTGTATCTTCACCTAAGCCATAGCAAACATCAGCTTTATCTTCATCTGAAGCATCCGCACTACCCTGTACCCTCCCAGGCCTATGCTCTCTGCGGGCCTTGGGTATCCTGCACGGTTTCATCTTGACCTTAGGGCCGGGCTCAGTTTCGATATAGTGCCTGGCCAGAGAAGTACGACGCGGCACATCAGAACACTTCTGCTGACTCTTCCTCAGAAACTCACGTACCTCCTGTCCTTGGTGCACTGACCATGTGTCACCAACTATCACAGGAGGTATAGGGGGTTTTTCACTTTTCTCTAGTTGAACTTCTTGAACCCTCTTTAGCACATCTACTTTCTTGAACATCGGTTGACTCATAAAGTCTATTTCACAGACCTTAAGCTCCTCTGCCATGGTCTCTGACCATTTTAAGCTACACTGTTCAAATGATTGGCACTGTAGAAGGAGCTGATCGTTTTTCTTTCTCAGTCCACATAATTCATCCTCTAAATCTTCAGCTGAATTGTAATGTTCTACCGTGACAACAGCATTCTTATATAGAGCCTTAGACTTATTGAGCAGCATTTGCTCTACCACTGAAGAGCTTCCCTGTGTCCTTCCTTTTACTTCATTGACCTTCTCCAGAAGATGCTCATGGCTCTCATCACGCTCCTTCATCACAGTTTGGAGTTTTTTCTGAGAAGTAATCAATTCATCTTGTACCTGTTGGACGACCTTTATGTCTTCGGCCCCTTCTTCAGGCTCTTCTGGTAGAACATGCTCAGAAGCCCTACCGTCAGTCTTACATTCTACCTCTTCAGTCACATCATTATGGTCTCCAATATCTCCATTTATTCCAGCTTTCAAGTTCTCCTTGATAGCTGCATCTGTATACTCAGAATCCGCCGGATTCTTCTCTTCCACCACGTTCTGTATCCCATCTGAGCTCCCGTGTGTCTGCAGCGGCAACGGAGTGACACATCGCTTTTCCCATTTGTTGGGACGTGGCTCCGATGTGGACTCCATGAAAGTGCGCTTGAGCTCACCAATGCCAGCCTGATGTCTCACAATCTCATCTTCACGAGTTGCAGCTACTGATCCGGACCGTAACCCGTCCACGCCGCTGTCTCCGGCAGAAACAGATTCCTGGACAGAGTCAGTCCCCATATCTTCAGTCTTGTTCCTCACAGCTTCACTTGAGACCTCAGCTTCTGATGAGGCATCTGGCTTGGTGACTACCACTTCTATGGCTTTTTCCACCTCTGCAGCATCACCTTCAGAGTCCTTGGCATGATGCAGATCCACACCACACACCGACAACTTCTCATCTTCAACAGCCTCCACTTGTGCTGTGTTCAGTTTCAGAGTCCTGCCTTCAAAGCTCAGCTCTCCTCCCTTCACCTTAGTCCTCGCCAGGGAATCGGCCAACTGTAAAACATCTTCAGATGCCATCTTCTGTCTGGCTGTAAGGTCAGCATCAGCTTTCTTCTCAGGACTCTCAACCTCCTCTGCTACCATGCCTTCCTCATTTGCACTGGTTGCTTGATCGTCATCAGATGATTCACTATCACTACCACTATCCCTGTCTGACCCCTTTTTCTCAGCCACATCCGGCTCACTTTCAGGGTTATACAATTCATTCTCATTCACATCCTGCTCATTTTCAGGGTTATACAATTCATTCTCATTCACATCCTGCTCCCTTTCAGGATTATACAATTCATCATCTGGATCTGGAACCTTAGTTAACATGTCATCCACAACATTAACTTCATCATCTGGTCCCTGGTTTCCCTCAGGTGGTCCCTCAAGTATGTGACTATGTGACAACCCCAGCACTATACTTCTATATAGCTCAGGTACTAGGAGCTGGCTCACGACCTCTCCCTGGACTTCAGTGTCCCTATACAACAGATTATTGTTTATGGCAACATGAGGAAACCTCTCCTCAGAGTCAGGCTCTTGGGAAACCTCATTTAGAGCACTTATATTTTCCTGTGCCGTTTTAAGAGTGGGGTCTCGCCACTGCTCACTCCCAAAATTGTCACAGGACACAGGTAGGTCAGGGACACTCGGTTCCCGAGAACCACCATTCTCATCTCCCAACATCACCTGCAAAGGAATTTCATCTTTATCACAGTCATCATCATTATCAATATCATTATCATGATTATGATCAGTATCATCATCACTATCATGATCATCATCATTATCATGATCAGCATCACCATCCTTATCATGGTCATCATCATTATCATGATCATCATCATCATCATCATCATTATCATCATCATCATCATCATTATTATCACATAAGTTTAACGGCCCACTAGCATTGTGTTCCGCCCCTCGGGACTGCGCACCCTCAGTAGGAGCTTCATCACACTGTCCATCAGAAACATTTTTCCCCCAGCGATCCTTAGACCGGGGAAAGTCATTACCCAATATAACGGGGTGCACCAGGTTCTTCACTACCCCCACTTCATATGAAACCTCCCCGAGTTTGAGGACCAAGTCCACGGCAGTCTCTGGGTAGACTTTGGTGTCTCCATGGATGCACACCACACTCAGGTGTTTATCAGGGATGAAGTCCCTATCAATCAGGCTGTCACATACGGAAGTCACTGGACTCTCTGAGTCCAAGAGGGCCTGTGCTGGGCAGTCATTTACAATGACCGGGGACACCTGTGGTCCACTCTCCTCGGCTGAGGTGGACACCCACACAGGTTCTGCGCAGGGAGAGAGGGATCTGCCAACATCACAATACATAGGCTCCCCCTCTATTGGACAGTTGGCTGCAATTTCACGACATCTCCAACACTGTCCATCACACTTTTCCACCCACATGTCCCCTCGGGCCTGAACCCGCTTATCAGCACACCCCATGTCCCCAACAGCTGGAACGCTCTTACCGGGAGAGTTCGGCGTCCAGGAACTCTGAAGTGACGACCTATCAGACGGCTGGTCACGGAGGCAGTCTTTGGTAGCGAAAGCCCTCTCCCTCAGGCTGACCAGACGAGTGGCGTCCTGGTGGTCTCGTTGTCCGACCTCCGGCTGTACCTCAGGAGGACGTGCGCAGGTGTAGCGGTCCACTATCACCTCCTTGACCCCCTGAGCAGGGTTGCCGACGGCAGACTCCCAACTGCATCTCCAGTCATGGACTCCCCTGGCACGGACTGCCACCGTAACACCCAGCCGGGCAAGAATCTCCGCTTTCAGCTTGGCATAGTCTCTGCTGTCCTGCTCGCTCAGGTCAGCATAGGCCTTTTGGGGTTCTCCAGTCAGATAGGGTGCGACCACCATGGCCCATTCCGATAGTGGCAGGTTCTCCTTCTCTGCCAGTCCCTCAAATATAGTGAGATATGCCTCCACATTGTCATGAGGCGTCATCTTTTTCAGGGTCCGTCTTACCGCCTTCTTTACAGCGGACAATGCAGGTGACTTTGCCACATTACTTCGGGACGCGGCACCGAAATCCTTTTTTTGTGCTGCCATCTGCTCAAAAAATAACCGGTTATTCTCCTGCTGCTGCTGCAGGAATTGCTGCTGGGCCTGCTGCATGCGCTGCTGGTGCTGCAGGCGCTGCCGCTCCATGCTCTGCTGCATGCTCCGCTGGGCCTGGACCAGGTACTTAACGAGCTCCTTCATACTGTTATCCATGCTGTCAGACTTCTCTGTCTCAACAACGGCAGTCTTATGTTGCACATTAACTTGCGCCATTTGTTTAATCCGCTTCTCCAAGCTGTCATCCATACTGTCAGACTTCTCTGTCTTAACAACGGCAGTCTTCACACAAGACATACACACTCCACAGTCTTTTCCACAGAAAGTTCAGCTTTGCTGTGCAGACGCTTTTTTTTTTTTTTTCCTTTGCAAAGTCTATTAGGGCTACTGTCTCTTTAAGACTGCTCCAACAGACGTTTCTCTTTTTTTTTTTTTTTTTCTGACACACTTTTTTTTTTTTTTTTTCCTCTGCTGCTGCTTCAACAGACTTCACCTTTATTGCTGTCTCTCGCCACTGTGCTGCCCGCATATTCTAGCACCAATTGTAAGCTTTTCAGGGGATATAGCTCTGGGATCGCCGTCTTGGGGAGACGGAGTGGCATAAAGAGTCCATTCACAGACAGCAGTTCTGGTAAAAACTGGCCGCAACCAGTTTTATTAAAGTCCACAGCAAACAGAACATAATCAAAACCAAATCATAAACATAAATCCTGGGCTTCTCCAGCCACTTACTACACATAGATAATTCCCTCACTATCAGGGACCAGACTCTAACAGTCTGGGCCAAAACAACACATATGTTCAGCGGTTACCAGCATGGAGGTTCACAGAGTCTCCTCTTGTGTCCGAAGGCACCTTCAACGTCCAGACTTGAGAGAGCTCCCCTCCTATTTAGCAGCTATCAGCATGGATTCTCACAGAGACTACTCCTGTGTCCGGGGTACACCGAGCCCCAGACTGAGACAGCTCCACTCCTGGAGACTCCTTCTATGCCTGGACTCCGTGTCCAGACTAAGCGAGCTCTCTGACTGTGTTCCCAGACACCTACTTCTGGCTTCCTAATTATCACTTGAGTGATTTCAGGTTTGAGCTGCAAGTGTGTACTGAATGGAAGGTGTAATGACCTTTCTCCACCACTAGTTTTACAAAGCCATACATTTCCCATATACCAGTCAGCACAGTACCTAGGTGAAATGTACGCTCCATTTAACACATATGCTTTCACTGTCTCATAGCCAGCTCACTGCTTTGAAGAAAACCAGGAATAAGTCCAGCCTGTGGTTGCAGTTCGCATGGAAAACGGATTGGGATAAATCCTTACATGTAAAGGAAAAAGTATTGTTTCTCCAGTGATCAGTCCAATGGTAAGGTAAAATATAGCTTTTATTTATCCATTAAAAAAGTTCCAGGTTTCTTGAATAACAATTTTGCATATAGTCAATCCCTTTTGGATGACATGTTTCGACACTACATGTGTCTTCCTCCAGGTCCAAGTGAGGAATGAATCAAAACCACATATATAGTATAAAGCCAGAGAAAACACCACTGAATTTCTGGGTGTCACCCTTTCTAGAAACTAGCTGGTGTGTATAGAAGATTCCAAGTGGATTTAGTTCAGCCAAGTTAACCCTATAGCCAGCATTAACCCTTTGCGGTGTTGTTCCATCCTCAAGGACTTTACCAACATGAAAAAACCAAATGGTTAAAATCAATATTATATACAAATAAAATCAAACGATACCTATAAGACACAGAAATTTATATAAAATATTCAAAAATATTTAGAGTTGAGAGTCCTCAGTGGTTGATACCTTTTAATGGCTAACTGAAAAGATGGTAACAAATTGCAAGCTTTCGAGACTACTCAGGTCTCTTCATCAGGCATAGACTAATACAACATCTGAAGAATCACATATTTATACACAAAATAGCACAGAAAAAATGCAATAGGTAAGACAAGTGACGTGAAGCAGAATAGTTATTATGGCAGAGGGATGAGCATAAATATTGGAACAGTTCATAGATAAGGAGTGTGAAAGTTTTATTACCCTCTGATTGGGGTCTGGTAATGTTTTGTGATGTTTTCACAGGGTATTTGGAGTAAATTCCTTAATTGATGTAATAGGCCATAAATCCATGTGATAGGTTCATTCCAGCATTAAGAGTGTCAAAGGTCACCATCAATTTGTATTCGCAAATTCTTCTTTGTCTCAGAGATGTGAAATTGCCTTTGAGTACAAGTATTTTCATATCTAACAAGCTATGATCAGGGGAGCAAAAATGTTTTGCCACAGGTAGATCCATTCTTTTTTCTCTTATTGTGTGGCGATGAGAATTCATCCTTGTTCTCAGTTTTTGCCCGGTCTCCCCCACATACAGACCCCCAGTTGGACATTTAGTACATATAATTAGGTACACCACATTAGATGTGATGCAGCTGAAAGTACCTGGTATCTTGTAGTCCCGATGGGAGTTGGGGATCTTTATCTTGTCCGTGGTCATTATAAATGGACAAGTTTTGCATTTCTTCTTGTTGCAAGGAGAGGTTCCTGCAGCTGTTGGGAAGGACAGGGAACTTCTGACAATGATGCTTCTTAGATTTGGGGGCTGCCTAAAACACAGTAGAGGGGGATCTGGAAATATGGATTGTAATCGGGCATCTTTTTGTAGTAAAGGTTGTAGTTTCCGTGCAGCTCCCCTTAGCACCTCCAGATTTGGATTGTAGGTGACCACTAGAGGCACACGGTTATTTTCTTCTTTAGCTTTGTAATGTAGCAGGTGATTCCTTGATATTCTGGTGGCTCTTGTAATTTGGTTTTCAATTGTTCTTGGATGGTAGCCCTGATTTAAAAAGGTCTTTCTAAGGCGACCAAGGTGTTCATCTCTATCCATGGGGTTGGAACATATACGGTTGTATCTGATGGCTTGGCTGTAGACAATAGAGTTTTTTATGTGTTTTGGATGGAAACTGTCCCATTTAAGGTATGTTGGACGGTCGATTGGCTTCTGATACAGGGATGTCTCTATTTCATTGTTCTTTAGCTTAATGATGGTGTCCAAAAAGTTAATTTCAGTGCTGGAGTAGTTGAGTGTTAAGTTGATGGTGGGATGAAATTGATTGAACTGTTCATGGAACGTCTTTAGCTGTTGCTCAGACTCCGTCCAGATGATTAAGATATCATCAATGTAGCGGTAGTAGGCCCGAGGCCTGATGGGACATGAGGACAGAAAGTCGCTTTCAAGCTTGGCCATGAAAAGATTTGCATACTGAGGAGCCATTTTACTTCCCATAGCTGTGCCAGTCTCCTGTAAATAGATCTTGTTGTCAAATTCAAAGTAATTGTGGGTGAGGATGAATTTTGTGAGTTTCACCACAGAATCAGCATCATTCGCGGTGTTTTTCATGAAGTCTTTGCAGGCATTTAATCCATCCTGGTGTGGGATATTAGAGTACAAGGATTCCACATCCATGGTGGCCAGGATGGTTCCTTCTGGTAGAGGACCTATTGCTGCTAGTTTATTCAGTAGGTCAGTTGTGTCCTGAATGTAGCTGGGTGTATCCTTTACCAGGGGTTTAAGAATGCCCTCTACCCATCCAGATACCTGCTCAGTTATGGTGTCCACACATGAAATAATCGGCCTCCCTGGATTTCCGGCTTTGTGGATTTTGTGAAGCATGTAGAACGTCCCTGTTCTTGGACTCTCTGGTATCAGGTCATCGGCTCTTATGGATTTGTCAGACAGACAAGATACCAACTTGCTTAGTTCCTTGTAATAGTCCTGTGTAGGGTCCGACTCCAGTTTTCTGTAGTAGCGTGTGTCCGTAAGTTGTCTGTTTGCTTCCTTCATATAGTCTGATGTGTTCATCATGACTATTGCACCTCCCTTGTCAGCAGGTTTAATGATGATTTCTTTGTTGGTTTTCAGAGACTGTATAGCCTTTCTCTCCTGGGCACTGATGTTGGATGCTTGTCTCCTGTTGGTGTCTATGATGGTGGATTTTATCAAATATCTGAATGAGTCTATATATTTATCCAAATGAGGGTTGCGTCCAGGAGGAGGTGTCCAGTCTGACCTCTTCTTGGTTGTTGGGATACCTTTTCCTTCAGTCTGAGTGTTTTCTGAATCTTCTGTATCATTGAAGTATTCCCTCAGGCGCAGTCTCCTGAAAAAATGTTCCATATCACTGCAGAGTTCAGTTTTATCCAGGGCCTTAGTGGGACAAAATGAGAGTCCTCTAGAAAGCACGGCCAGTTCCACCTTATTGGGTTTGTAATCCGAGAGATTGATGACACAGTTAGATGCTTTTGTGTCTGGAATGGAGTGGTTGTCAGAGTTGTCAGGTTTTGGCTTTGTTTTGGATCTGTTTGTATAGAGTCCAGAATTGAGACGCAATCTGTGTAGTTTCTTTTCTTTGTTATGAATCAGAAAGGTCCGTAGTTTGTTGTAGTATTGTTGTAATTTTTGTTCTGTGGTTTCTGTAAGTGTTTTCCTTAGGCTTTCAAATTGCCCTTGGACTTTACTCCTTATGCTGTAGCAGACATGCAAAAGATGGTTCCTAAGTCTCTCAGACGTCCTGTGACAAAGGTTTTTTGCATAATGGGTATTGTAGGTGTGAAGAATTGGGTTTGTAATCCAGAGTCCTTTGGGAATTAAATTCTCCTTTTTGCATTTAGATAAGAAAAAAATATCGCTGTCCATTTGTGCACGTTTCTTCAGAAGTGGTTTTAGTTCCATAAAGATGCGGTACATTCTGGTATCCTCCATTTTGATACAGTAAAGATGTATATCTTTATACCGTGTTAGCCAGTAGATAGAAAAATATTTAGAGTTGAGAGTCCTCAGTGGTTGATACCTTTTAATGGCTAACTGAAAAGATGTTAACAAATTGCAAGCTTTCGAGACTACTCAGGTCTCTTCATCAGGCATAGACTAATACAACATCTGAAGAATCACATATTTATACACAAAATAGCACAGAAAAAATGCAAACATTACCAGACCCCAATCAGAGGGTAATAAAACTTTCACACTCCTTATCTATGAACTGTTCCAATATTTATGCTCATCCCTCTGCCATAATGACTATTCTGCTTCACGTCACTTGTCTTACCCATTGCATTTTTTCTGTGCTATTTTGTGTATAAATATGTGATTCTTCAGATGTTGTATTAGTCTATGCCTGATGAAGAGACCTGAGTAGTCTCGAAAGCTTGCAATTTGTTACCATCTTTTCAGTTAGCCATTAAAAGGTATCAACCACTGAGGACTCTCAACTCTAAATATTTTTCTATCTACTGGCTAACACGGTACAAAGATATACATCTTTACTGTATAAAATATTCAGAATTCCACAGCACAAGAATAGTTAATATTGGAATTATTTGATACTGGATCAATTACTGTTACTATAGAACAACTATTATAGTATCACCATTTATATTTAATATTGCGTTATCAAGTTCATGTGGCTATTCAAACCGCACGGCACTCGAGATTCCAGTAAAAAAATCCACTTACTTTCCCTTGCCAGGATTCTTTTATGGAAATTGCCCCCCCTGATGGGCTTGGACACTTTCTCTATTCCTTTGAAGGAGAAAGATTTTAGATCTCCATTATGTTTGTTAGCGAAATGCCGTGAAACTGCAGAATAACCTGTCAGCGGTAAATTAACCGCATCGGACAAGTGTTTACGGATACGTTTTTTCAGAGGGTTCATAGTACAACCTACATACTGAAGTTGACAAATATTGCATTGAATTAGATAAATGACATTATCCGTACTACAATTTATAAAATTGCGTATTGGAAACTCTTTCATTTTTAAAGGAGACAAATTTTTTATCTTTTGTGACATATTGGCAACATTTGCACACGTTAGCTCCACAATTGTGGAAACCAACAGCACTGAGCCAGTTTTTCTTTTAATCTCGTTCTAAGTCCACAAATAAACTAGGAGACAAAAGGTTTTTTTATGTAGTCGCTCTTTTTGGCACAAATCGGACTGTGTGATTGTCCAAGATTTTTCTGAGAATTGGATCTTGTTGTAAAATAGGTAAATATTTCCGTATGATATTAGTGATCTGATTAAATTGTGGACTATACCCCGTGGTGAATGTAATGATATTATTTTTGGTTTTATTTTTCTTACATTTATGTTGAAGTAAAGAATCTCTGCTGATGTCACCAACAATGAATTGGGCTCTTTCCAAACACCACTTGGGGTAACCACGGTTTTGTAATCTGCTACAAACTTTTTTACTCTCATTTATATATGTAGAGTCATCAGAACTATTGCGTTTTATCCTAATGAGCTCACCAACAGGTAAGTTTCTGATGACATGTGAGGGATGACAAGATGTAGCTGCCAGTATACTGTTTGAAGCAGTTGATTTTCGGTAAGGAAGTACCAATACCCTATTTTCCTCAATATTAGCAACAAATGTTACATCTAAAAAATCAATATGTGACTTCTCAGAAAAACCAGTGAATTGGAGATTATAATCATTGTTATTTAAATATTCAAGGAAAAGCTGGGCATCATCCTCCATATCTTTCAAAACAAAGACCAGATCATCTATATATCTTCCCATCCACACCAGATTCACTTCGAATGGGTTTGAAGATATATAGATAAAGTACTCTTCCCAGGTTGCCATTACAATATTAGCGAGTGAAGGGGAAAATTTTGCCCCATACTCACACCGTTGATCTGCAAAAAATACCTATTGTCAAACATGCAATAATTATGGCTCTAGAGAAATTTTGTTGCTTCAAGTAAAAAATTACATAGAACCTCCGAATAGCTGCTATATTTCCTGAGATAGAAAGATAAACATTTAAGAGCTATATTATGGGAATAGATGGATACAGACCAATTACATCACATGAAAATCATGTGAAATTAGCCTCCCATTTGAAAGCTTGCATCATGGTAACCACTGCTTTCATCATCTGAATATTTCATATAAATTTCTGTATCTTATAGGTATCAGTTGATTTTATTTGTATATAATATTGATTTTAATCATTTGGTTTTTCCATGTTGTTAAAGTCCTTGAGGATGGAACAACACCGCAAAGGGTTACTGCTGGCTATAGGGTTAACTTGGCTAAACTAAATCCACTTGGAATCTTCTATACACACCAGTCAGTTTCTAGAAAGGGTGACACCCAGAAATTCAATGGTGTCTTTCCTGGCTTTATACTATATATGCGGTTTTGATTCATTCCTCACTTTGACCTGGAGGAAGACACATGTAGTGTCGAAAAAAGGGATTGACTATATGCAAAATTGTTATTGAAGAAACATGGAACTTTTTAATGGATAAATAAAAGCTATATTTTACCTTACCATTGGACTGATAGCTGGAGAAACAATACTTTTTCCTATATATATATATATATATATATATATATATATACACACACATATATATACACAGCAGTGTCACCTGTATATAACAAGTATACATCAGTAGCAATATTGCCTATATAATGTACATAGACTGCTGTATATACAAAATATGTGATACTGGCTGCTACTGCTGTATATAATCACAGTATCACCTATACATTATATAGGCGATACTGCTGCTGATGTGTCTATATGTTATATATAGGTGACTGTTGTGTTTAGGTAGCTGAGGAGAATAAGCAAAAACGGCAATACACCAGAGAGGCTGGAACCTATTGGATTGCAGTAACCTGAACTAACCACACAACTAGAGGTAGCCGTGGAGCGTTCCTACGTTGATCCTAGACGCCTCGTCACAGCCTGAGAGATAACTACACCTAAAGGCAGAAAGATGAAAGCTATCTGCCCCGGAGCAGATCCCCAAAGAAAATAGGAAGCCCCCAAACATGTAATGGCGGTTAGACAAGAAAAAGCACGGACACAGACAGAAAATAGAATGAGCAAACGCTGAGGCCCAATCTGTCTAGACAGAAAAGTACAGGCAAGGATACTCACTGCAATCCAAAAAAAACCCTAATAAATACCAACTCTTCTGATTGCAAAAACACCTGAGATCTCACGATCTCTACCACCTAAATCAGATCTCTGGTGTAACAAAACTAAGCCGCAGCCACTGAAAAAAACAGGAACAAGCAAATGAACAAATAACAGTGGCTTCAGATAAACTGAGAGGAGCACAAGCCCCCGGAGGGACCTGGCTGACCTCCACAGAAGTGCAGGGGACAATGCAAAAAGCAAGCACAAAAATAAAAGCAGAAAATATATTATCTGATAGCAGAAAATGCAGGCAAAACTCAGCAAACTTCCAAATGAACCAGGAACCATAATTGAGACAAGAACAATTGATCACCGGCAACCATCATGGGAGGGAACCTCCTTTATATCAAACCAGTAAGTGATCCCAGATTGCCATTCCTCGCTGAAAGGTTCAGTACTATCTGTAACCACCAGAGGGAGCCTCTGCTCAGAAACCATCTCTAGCACATTCATAACAGTACCCCCCCTTGAAAAGGGGTCACCAAACCCTCACTTGTGCAACCAGGCCAATCAGGATGAGCTCGGTGATAGGCACGGATCAGTCTCCTAGCATGGATGTCCGAAGCAAACACCCAAGAATTGTCCTCCTGACCATAACCTCTCCATTTAACCAAATACTGAAGTTTCTGTCTAGAAAAACAAGAATCCAATATTTTCTCAACCACATACTCCAGATTGCCCTCAACCAAAACAGGGTCAGGAGGCGCAGCTATAGGAACCATGACTCGACAAACCTCTTCAATAAGGACTTGTGGAACACGTTATGGATCTTAAATGTCCCTGGAAGAAGCAAACGGAAGGAAACAGGATTAAGAATCTCCATGATCTTATAAGGTCCAATGAACCAGGCTTAAACTTTGGAGATGCAACCCTCAAAGGGATATTTCTTGAGGACAACCAAACCAAGTCCCCCACTTTAAACCGAGGACCATCAGTCCTATGCCGGTTGGCAAACCGTTGGGCCTTCTCTGAGAGAGAGAAAACCTCTCCACTACCTGGTCCCAAATCTGCTGCATTCGCTCCACAACAGAGTTAACACCCGGACAGACAGAAGCCTCAGCCTGTCCCGAAGAAAATCGAGGGTGAAACCCAGAATTGCAGAAAAATGGAGACATCAAGGTGGCAGAGCTAGCCCTATTATTAAGAGCAAACTCAGCCAAAGGCAAAAAAGAGACCCAGTCATCTTGATCAGCAGACACAAAACATCTCAAATAAGTCTTCAAGGTCTGGTTTGTTCTCTCGGTTTGTCCATTGGTCTGAGGATGAAAAGCAGAGGGAAAGATAATTGAACACCAAGTTTAGAACAAAATGTCCTCCAAAATCTGGAAACAAACTGGACTCCTCTGTCAGACACAATGTTCTCCGGAATGCCATGTAACCGAACCACGTGCTGAAGGAACAAAGGCACCAATTCGGAGGAGGAAGGTAACTTAGGTAATGGCGCAAGATGTATCATCTTGGAAAACCTATCACAGATTACCCAGATAACGGTCATTCTCTGAGAAACAGGGAGGTCGGAAATAAAATCCATAGAGATATGGGTCCATGGCCTCTTGGGCACAGGTAATGGCATTAACAAACGACTAGAGCGAGAGCAAGGCTTGGAGCGAGAGCAAGTCCCACAGGACTGCACAAATTCCCTGACGTCACGAGACAAAGTAGGCCATCAAAAGGACTGACTCACCAAGTCTCTGGTACCAAAAATCCCGGGATGACCAGCCAACGCGGAACAATGAATCTCAGACATCACACTCTTCTTCCACTGGTCTGGACAAACAATTTCCCAATAGGACAGCGCTCAGGTTTATCCTCCTGACACCCTTCCAGAGCCAGTCTCAAATTGGGCGAGATGGCGGAAAGAACCACACCCTCTTTCAAAATAACAGTAGGATCAGATAACTCAGGAGAGTCCGCAAAGAAACTCCTCGAGAGGGCATCCGCCTTAACATTCTTAGTGCCAGGAAGAAAAGAAACCACAAAATTAAAACGTTGAAAAAGAAGGCCCACCTGGCCTGTCTAGGATTAAGTCGCTTGGCTGATTCGAGATAAACCAGATTCTTATGGTCTGTGAGGACCACCACCTGATGTTTGGCTCCTTCCAGCCAATGTCTCACTCTTCAAAGGCCCACTTCATGGCCAATAACTCCCGATTACTCACGTCATAATTACGTTCAGTTGGAGAAAATTTTCGAGAGAAAAAGGCACAAGGGTTACTCTTACAGGTCTCTGGATCTCTTTGGGACAAAACGGCATCTGCCCCAATTTAGAGGCATCAACCTCCACCTGAAATGGTAGAGAAACATCAGGCTGCCGTAGAACAGGAGCAGAAGTGAATCTCTGCTTAAGTTCCTGAAACGCAGAGACTGCCTCAGGAGGCCAATTCACCACATCAGAACCCTTTTTGGTCAAATCAGTCAATGGTCTAACAATACTGGAAAAATTACCAATAAATTTACGATAAAAATTGGCAAAACCCAAAAATCTCTGAAGAGCCTTTAATGAAGTAGGTTGGACCCAATCACAGATGGCCTGAACCTTGACCGGGTCCATTTCAATAACAGACGGAGACAAAATGAATCCCAGAAATGAGACCTTCTGTACGCCAAAAAGACACTTTGATCCCTTCACATACAGTGCATTCTCTCTCAAAATCTGGAACACAGTCCGAACATGTTTCACATGAGAGTCCCAGTCATTGGAAAAAATCAAGATATCATCCAAATAAACAATCAGAAATTTATCCAAAATCCCTGAAAATATCATTCATGAAGGATTGGAAGACGGAAGGAGCATTAGTGAGCCCAAAGGGCATCACTAGGTACTCAAAATGCCCCTCTGGGGTATTAAACGCCGTCTGTTGTGAATGGGTTTGAGATGAGTTCTGAGCAGAGGCTCCCTCTGGTGGTTACAAGCGGTACTAGTGAGGATTGTGAGGACTGGGAATCAGGTGTTACTGATTGGTCTTATTTAAGGGAATCATTTTCCCATCAGGGTTGCCGGTGATCAATTGTTCTGGTCTGAATCCTTCTTTCCAGTTTCCCTTGTAGCCTGCTGTGTCGTGTCTGCATCTCCTGCTATCAGATAAGACAATTTCTTATTTTGTGTTTTTGCTATATTTTTGCATTTTGTCCTGCACTTCTGTGGGGGCCTTCTGGGTCCCCTCCGGGGGCTTTTGCCCTCTCAGTTTAGTTCAGCCACTGTGTTTTGTACTTTTGCTTTTTCCAGTTTTTTCAGTGGCTGCTGTTTTTGTTACACCAGAGAACTAATTTAGGTGGTAGAGGTCGTGTGATCTCAGGTGATTTTGAAATTAGTAGAGTTGGTGTTTTTCAGGGTTTTCTGGGATTGCAGTAAGTACCCTTCCTGTCCTTTTCTATTTAGATAGTTTGTGCCCCAGCGTTTGCTCATACTATTTTCTTTCTGTGTCAGTATTTCCTCTTGTCTAACCGCCATTACATGTTTGGGGGCTTTCTATTATCTTTGGGGTTCTGCTACGGGGCAGATAGCTTTCCTATTTCTATCTTTAGGTGTAGTTAGTTTCTCAGGCTGTGACGAGGCGTCTAGGACCAACGTAGGAACGCTCCACAGCTGCCTCTAGTTGCGGTGGTTAGTCAGGGTACTGCAATCTCATAGATTCCAACTGCTCTGGTGTATTTCCTAATTTGCCTGCACTCCTCAGCTACCGTAACATAACAGTATCACCGGCCATAAAAATTGTATGGTACTCACAGAAGGGAAAAAATATTTTGAAGGAAGAAAAGTTGTCAGAGATATTTTTCTGTTTGTTGCATTTTTTTTTTTTTTTTTTCCCTCTGTATCTCTGGGTGCTGGGGAGGATCTTTTCTCCCAATGGAGTTTGCACAGTTGTCTGGCCGTGTGGATCAGCTTGCCACTGAGGTTCAGAGTATTGCTGCATATCTTGCTAGGTTGCCTGTTGTGGAACCTAGGATCCCCATGCCAGATTTGTTTTTAGGGGATCGAGCTAAGTTTCAGAATTTCAAAAATAATTGTAAATTGTTTCTTGCCTTAAAATCTAAGTCCTCAGGAAACGCAGCGCAGCAGGTTCAAATTATCATCTCTCTCCTGCGCTGCGATCCTCAGGATTGGGCTTTTTCCCTGATACCTGGGGATCCTGTTTTGAGTGATGTTGATGCATTTTTTCAGGCTTTGGGGTTATTGTACGATGAGCCTAATGTCACTGATCAAGCTGAAAAAGCCTTGTTGGCATTAAATCAGGGGCTTGATGACGCTGAGTTATACTGTCAGAGATTCCGTAGGTGGGCAGTCCTGACCAAGTGGAATGACGACGCTTTGGCGGCCCTTTTCCGGAAGGGTCTGTCGGATAATGTAAAGGATGTTATGGTGGGATTCCCTGTCCCCTCTGGTCTCAATGATTCTATGTCATTGGCGATTCAAATTGACAGACGTTTGCGTGAGCGGAGAAGTATGCGTGGAGTGGTGTTGCCTTGTGAGCCAGCTGCTGAGCCCATGCAGTGTGATGGAGTGGTGTCTGGGGCACAGCGTCATGAGTTTCGAATGCGCAATGGGTTATGTTTCTACTGTGGTGATGCCTCTCATGCTATTTCAGTCTGCCCTAAGCGGGGAAGACATTTTGCACGCTCAGTTGTCTTGGGTAGTGTTCAGACTAAGTTTTTATTAACTGTCACTCTGATATGCTCTCTGTCCTCATTTTCTGCTCAGGCTTTCGTTGATTCTGGAGCAGCTATTAACCTGATGGATTATGATTTTGCTAAACGTTGTGGGTTTTCCTTGATACCCCTACAGAAGTCTATTCCTTTACTGGGGATCGATTCTACCCCTTTGGCTGAGAATAAACCCCAGTTTTCTACTCAGGTGATAATGAGGGTTGAACCTGATCACCAGGAGTGCTGCAAATTTTTGGTTCTATATAATCTGCATGACATTATAGTGCTGGGTTTCCCTTGGTTACAGTCTCATAATCCTGTTTTGGATTGGAAATCTGTGTCTGTAACCAGTTCGGGCTGCCAATGTGTTAGTGCCAACACTCCTGTTTTTTCTGCCTCCCCCCAGGCTGAGGATGTTCCTGACTTTTTGTTTGATTTTTCTGATGTGTTTAGCGAAAGTAAATCTGCATCCTTACCTCCCCATAGGAGCTATGACTGCGCTATTGAATTAGTGCCTGGTAGTAAATTCCCTAAGGTCGCCTTTTTAACTTGTCTGTACCTGAACATGACGCTATGCGGTCTTATATCAAGGAATCATTGGAGAAGGGTCATATCAGACCATCCTCTTCACCCTTAGGTGCCGGTTTTTTCTTTGTGGCCAAAAGAGATGGTTCATTAAGGCCGTGTATTGATTATCGTCTCTTGAACAATATTACTGTGAAATATCAATACCCGTTACCCTTGATTTCTGACCTGTTTTCCAGGGTGAAAAACGCTACTTGGTTTACCAAGCTTGACCTCAGGGGGGCGTATAACCTTATTCGCATTAAGCACGGGGATGAATGGAAGACGGCATTTAACACCCCTGAAGGGCATTTTGAGTACCTTGTGATGCCCTTTGGGCTCACTAATGCTCCTTCCGTCTTCCAGTCCTTCATGAATGACATTTTCAGGGATTTTGTGGACAAGTTTCTGATTGTTTATTTGGATGATATCTTGATTTTTTCTAATGACTGGGACTCTCATGTGAAACATGTTCGAACTGTATTCCAGATTTTGAGAGAGAATGCTCTGTATGTGAAGGGATCAAAGTGTCTTTTTGGCGTACAGAAGATCTCATTTCTGGGATTCATTTTGTCCCCATCTGTTATTGAAATGGACCCGGTCAAGGTTCAGGCCATCTGTGATTGGGTCCAACCTACTTCATTAAAGGCTCTTCAGAGATTTTTGGGTTTTGCCAATTTTTATCGTAAATTTATTGGTAATTTCTCTGTTATTGTTAAACCATTAACTGATTTGACCAGAAAGGGTTCTGATGTGGTGAATTGGCCTCCTGAGGCAGTCTCTGCGTTTCAGGAACTTAAGCAGAGATTCACTTCTGCTCCTGTTCTACGGCAGCCTGATGTTTCTCTGCCATTTCAGGTGGAGGTTGATGCCTCTGAAATTGGGGCAGGTGCCGTTTTGTCCCAAAAAGATCCAGAGACCTCTAAAAGTAACCCTTGTGCCTTTTTCTCTCGAAAATTTTCTCCTACTGAACGTAATTATGACGTGGGTAATCGGGAGTTATTGGCCATGAAGTGGGCTTTTGAAGAGTGGAGACATTGGCTGGAGGGAGCCAAACATCAGGTGGTGGTCCTTACGGACCATAAGAATCTGGTCTATCTGGAATCTGCCAAGCGACTCAATCCTAGACAGGCCAGGTGGGCCTTGTTTTTCACACGTTTTAATTTTGTGGTTTCCTTTCTTCCTGGCACTAAGAATGTTAAGGCGGATGCCCTCTCGAGGAGTTTCCTTGCGGACTCTCCTGAGCTATCTGATCCCTCTGTTATTTTGAAGGAGGGTGTAGTTCTTTCCGCCATCTGCCCAATTTGAGACTTGCTCTGGAGGGGTGTCAGGAGGATAGGCCCGAGCGCTGCCCTGTTGGAAAATTGTTTGTCCCGGACCAATGGAAAAAGAGTGTGATGTCTGAGATTCATTGTTCCGCATTGGCTGGGCATCCCGGAATTTTTGGTACCAGAGACTTGGTTAGTCGGTCCTTTTGGTGGCCTACCTTGTCTCGCGATGTCAGGGAATTTGTGCAGTCCTGCGGGACTTGCTCTCGCTCCAAGCCTTGCTCTCGCTCTAGTGGTTTGTTGATGCCATTGCCTGTGCCCAAGAGACCATGGACCCATATCTCTATGGATTTCATTTCCGATCTTCCTGTTTCTCAGAGAATGACCACCATCTGGGTAATTTGTGATAGGTTTTCCAAAATGATACATCTTGTGCC
>JARQOD010006738.1:0-41678 GCA_033576555.1 Oophaga sylvatica | reverse complement strand
ACAGAGTGATCTTTTCTATAGAGTCATTACACCAGAGTGATCTTTTCTATAGGTCATTACACAAGGTGATCTATTCTATAGGTCATTCACACAGAGTGATCTATTCTATAGTCATTACACACAGAGTGATCTATTCTTTTGAGTCATTACACACAGAGTGATCTATTCTATAGAGTCATTAAAACACAGAGTGATCTATTCTTTTAGAGCATTACACACAGAGTGATCTTTCTATAGAGCATTACACACAGAGTGATCTATTCTATAAGTCATTACCCCACAGAGTGATCTATTCTTAGAGTCATTACACACAGTGATCTATTCTATAGAGTCATTACACCAAGTATTATTCTAAGATCATTACACACAGAGTGATCTATTCTATAGTCATTACACACGAGTGATCTATTCTATAGAGTCATTACACACAGTGATCTATTCTATAGAGTCATTACACACAGAGTGATCTATTCTATAGAGTCATTACACACAGAGTGATCTATTCATAGAGTCATTACACACACGAGTTGATCTATTCTATAGAGTCATTCACACAGAGTGATCTATTCTATAGAGACATTACACACAGAGTGATCTATTCTATAGAGTCATTACACACAGTGTGATCTATTCTATAGAATCATTACACACAGAGTGATCTATTCTATAGAGACATTACACACAGAGTGATCTATTCTATAGAGTCATTACACACGAGTGATCTATTCTATAGAGACATTACACACAGAGTGATCTATTCTATAGACATTACACACAGAGTGATCTATTCTATAGTGTCATTACACACAGAGTGATCTATTCTATAGAGTCATTACACACAGAGTGATCTATTCTATAGAGTCATTACACACAGAGTGATCTATTCTATAGAGTCATTACACACAGAGTGATCTATTCTATAGAGACATTACACACAGAGTGATCTATTCTATACAGCCATTACACACAGAGTGATGTATTCTATATAGTCATTACACACAGAGTGATCTATTCTATAGAGTTATTACACACAGAGTGATCTATTCTATAGAGTCATTACACACAGAGTGATCTATTCTATAGAGACATTACACACAGAGTGATCTATTCTATAGAGTCATTACACACAGAGTGATCTATTCTATAGAGACATTACACACAGAGTGATCTATTCTATAGAGTCATTACACACAGAGTGATCTATTCTATAGAGACATTACACACAGAGTGATCTATTCTATAGAGACATTACACACAGAGTGATCTATTCTATAGAGTCATTACACACAGAGTGATCTATTCTATAGAGTCATTACACACAGAGTGATCTATTCTATAGAGACATTACACACAGAGTGATCTATTCTATAGTCATTACACACAGAGTGATCTATTCTATAGAGTCATTATACACAGAGTGATCTATTCTATAGAGTCATTACACACAGAGTGATCTATTCTATAGAGACATTACACACAGAGTGATCTATTCTATAGAGTCATTACTAGGGTTGAGCATTCCGATACTGCAAATATCGGGTATCGGCAGATATTAGCTGTATCGGAATTCCGATTCCGAGTTCCGATATTTTCGTCATATCGGATACCGGAATCGGGATTGTCACTGTCACTGTCAGTGTCCGTCGGTCGGGTCTGTCAGGAGTCAGCGGCACTTACCTGGCAGAAGATCTCCGGCGGTCACGTCCTGGACTGCTTGATGGCCGCAATCTTCTTTCCCCGGCGGTCACATGCAGTTTCTCGCGATAACTGCAGTGACTGCTGGGTAATCCCGGCCGTAAAGAAGTCAGTCCGATGACGTCACCGCCGGGGAAGCAGGTAATCAGCTGTGCTGCGCCGGGATGTCAGGCTCTGTCTGTCATTGCGATGTAGCAGAGTTGGATCGTCGTGGGACCCTCGTTACTATGGACTGCGTCGGACAGGTGGTATACTGTTGGTTTGTTTTTTTTTCTTTTTTTACAGGAGATCGATGGCGTCGCAGGAATGAGAGAGTAATAAAAGAAATGAAAACTGTGTTGTCTCTTTTATTTCATTAAAAGACTTTTTTCTTGCTTTGTCTTTTTTTTAAACATTTAAAAACTTTGGGATTAATAATGGATCGGTGTCTTATTGACACCTCTCCATTATTAACCGGGCTTATTGTCACCATGCAATCAACGGTGACATTAACCCCTTATTACCCCGCTTGCCACCGCTACAGGGCAAGTGGGAAGAGCCGGGTAAAGTGCCACAATTGGCACATCTTTTGATGCGCCAAATGTGGGGCTGCTGTAGCCTGGTATTATCAGGCTGTTGAGGGCCAAAATCCATGGGCCTTGACAGTCTTTTAATACCAGGCCGCAGCAGTCTGCATTTTACTTGGCTGGTTAACAAAAATAGGGGGGATCCCCACGCCGTTTTTTTTTCGAGGGGATCCCCTATTTTTGTTAACCAGCCAAGCTAAGCAGACTGCTGTGGCCTGGTATTATCAGGCTGGCAAGGTCCATGGATATTGGATCCTTACCAGCCTGAAAAACCAGGCCTCAGCGGTCTGCTTCATCTGGCTGGTTAACAAAAATAGGGGGGACCCCACGCCAATTTTTTTCGAGGGGATCCCCTATTTTTGTTAATCAGCCAAGATATGCAGACTGCTGTGGCCTGGTATTATCAGGCTGGCAAGGTCCATGGATCTTGGCTCCTTAACAGCCTGAAAATCCAGGCCTCAGCGGTCTGCTTCATCTGGCTGGTTAACAAAAATAGGGGGGACCCCACGCCAATTTTTTTCGAGGGGATCCCCTATTTTTGTTAATCAGCCAAGATATGCAGACTGCTGTGGCCTAGTATTATCAGGCTGGCAAGGTCCATGGATCTTGGCTCCTTAACAGCCTGAAAATCCAGGCCTCAGCGGTCTGCTTCATCTGGCTGGTTAACAAAAATAGGGGGGACCCCACGCCAATTTTTTTCGAGGGGATCCCCTATTTTTGTTAACCAGCCAAGCTAAGCAGACTGCTGTGGCCTGGTATTATCAGGCTTGCAAGGTCCATGGATATTGGATCCTTACCAGCCTGAAAAACCAGGCCTCAGCGGTCTGCTTCATCTGGCTGGTTAACAAAAATAGGGGGGACCCCACGCCAATTTTTTTCGAGGGGATCCCCTATTTTTGTTAATCAGCCAAGATATGCAGACTGCTGTGGCCTGGTATTATCAGGCTGGCAAGGTCCATGGATCTTGGCTCCTTAACAGCCTGAAAATCCAGGCCTCAGCGGTCTGCTTCATCTGGCTGGTTAACAAAAATAGGGGGGACCCCACGCCAATTTTTTTCGAGGGGATCCCCTATTTTTGTTAATCAGCCAAGATATGCAGACTGCTGTGGCCTAGTATTATCAGGCTGGCAAGGTCCATGGATCTTGGCTCCTTAACAGCCTGAAAATCCAGGCCTCAGCGGTCTGCTTCATCTGGCTGGTTAACAAAAATAGGGGGGACCCCACGCCAATTTTTTTCGAGGGGATCCCCTATTTTTGTTAATCAGCCAAGATATGCAGACTGCTGTGGCCTAGTATTATCAGGCTGGCAAGGTCCATGGATCTTGGCTCCTTAACAGCCTGAAAATCCAGGCCTCAGCGGTCTGCTTCATCTGGCTGGTTAACAAAAATAGGGGGACCCCACGCCAATTTTTTTCGAGGGGATCCCCTATTTTTGTTAATCAGCCAAGATATGCAGACTGCTGTGGCCTAGTATTATCAGGCTGGCAAGGTCCATGGATCTTGGCTCCTTAACAGCCTGAAAATCCAGGCCTCAGCGGTCTGCTTCATCTGGCTGGTTAACAAAAATAGGGGGGACCCCACGCCATTTTTTTTTTCGAAGGGAACCCCTATTTTTGTTAATCAGTTCCCTCTGACGTCACTGATTGTGTCCCTGGCTGACCTGAAGTGAAAGTGGAAAGCAATCAATTAAGCTTTCCACTTAAGGGCCCGTCTCACATAGCGATATCGCTACCGAGATCGCTGCTGAGTCACTAGTTTTGTGACGCAGCAGCGAGCTCACCAGCGATATCGCTGTGTGTGACATTCAGCGACGATCAGCCCCCCTGCCGGGTATCGCTGATCGTCGCTGAAATGTCAGGACCTTTTTTTGATCGCTGGTTTCCCGCTGACAGGCACGCATCGCTGCGTGTGACAGGCGGGAGACCAGCGATCCGCTGGTAACCAAGGTACACAGCGGGTTTCCAGGCGCGGGGCTGTGCCTAGAAACCCGCTGTGTACCTTGGATACCAGCGCCCTGATGCAGGGAGCTGGTATCCAAGGTACACAGCGGGTTTCCAAGCGCTGCGCGGTGCCTGGAAACCCGCTGTGTACCTTGGTTACCAGCGGATCGCTGGTTTCCCGCCTGTCACACGCAGCGATGCGTGCCTGTCAGAGGGAAACCAGCGATCAAAAAAAGGTCCTGACATTTCTGCGACGATCAGCGATACCCGGCAGGGGGGCTGATCGTCGCTGAATGTCACACACAGCGATATCGCTGGTGAGCTCGCTGCTGCGTCACAAAACTAGTGACTCAGCAGCGATCTCGGTAGCGATATCGCTATGTGAGACGGGCCCTTAAGCGATGTTACCCGCAGTGTCGCTGTCCCAGATCGCTGCAGCAGCGATCATGTAGCGATACACCAGCGATCCTGACAAGTGCATATCGTTGTCGGGATCGCTGGTGTATCGTTATGTGACACCCAGCCTTTACTCTCCTGTCAGGCAGGAGAGGAACTCATTCATTTGGGGTTTACTGTGAGGCTGCAGCATTAGCTGCGGTCCCTGCAGTAAACATTAACCCTTTCTGAAGGATTACACCGTGGGACCTGACTGTGCATGGGATAGGTAAGAATAATTTTGCTTTTTTATTTTATTTTTATTACAGGAAATGGTTTTTGCAGTAAAATAAAAGATGGTCAAAAACATGTGTCTTTATTTCATTAAAATGATTTTTAATTAAAGTGTGTGTTTTATTTTTATTTCATGCAATAGGATTAATAATTGATAGTTGTCTTATTGACAGCTCTCAATTATTAACCTGGCTTAAGGTCACCTTTCAATAGCAAGGTGGCTTTAACCCCATATTAACCCATTCGCCACCGCTACAGGGCAATGGGAATAGACGGGCAAAGTGCCAGAAAGGGCGAATCTAATTATAGATTTGTCTTTCCTGGGGTGTCTGGGGCAGATGTTAGTAGCCGGGGGGGGGGCAAAAATAATGGTCCCTCTCTGGGCTATTATTATCTGCCCCCACTCACTGGCTTTGTCTGTCTGGTTGCGAAAATAGGGCGGGAGCCCACGCATTTTTTTTCAGCAATTTTACACCTCATATATATATATACATGTCATTGAATTTGTGACACATATATATATATATATATTTATATTTGTAGTTCATACACTTCTACATAGTATAATAGCCGCTAATTCAATTGCCGGCTTTTGTGAAAATGCAGAACCCGACATGAAATGACACTTGGTGTACATAGGGTTAACCATGTCTTTTCATGTCCTTTGCTATCTAATTTGCACAAACAATTAAATCAGTCTATGTGTGCAAAATTTCACACCTGTAGGGGTTAATTAAAGGTGTAAATTCGTAGCAAAAAAGTCCGTTTTTTTTACAACGAATTTACACCTTTAATTAACCCCTACAGGTGTGAAATTTTGCACACATAGACTGATTTAATTGTTTGTGCAAATCAGATAGCAAACGACATGAAAAGACATGGTTAACCCTATGTACACCAAGTGTCATTTCATGTCGGGTGCTTCTGTCTTTTCACTGAAGCCGGCTTTACCCGGCAATTGAATCAGAGGATATTTTACTATGTAGAAGTGTATAAACTATACATATATGTATATATATATGTCACAATGACATGTATATATATATATATATGTATTCTATGTGTGTATATTTAGTGTTTACAAGGAAAGAATGGGGTTTTTTTAGTTGCGATATTTTGTTCCCATAGACTTACATGGGACTTCCGGTATCGGTATCGGGAATCGCCGATATTTTAGTGATATCGGCGATACCATTCCGATTCCGATACTTTAGGATATCGGAAAGTATCGCTCAACTCTAGTCATTACACACAGAGTGATCTATTCTATAGAGTCATTACACACAGAGTGATCTATTCTATAGAGACATTACACACAGAGTGATCTATTCTATAGTCATTACACACAGAGTGATCTATTCTATAGAGACATTACACACAGAGTGATCTATTCTATAGAGTCATTACACACAGAGTGATCTATTCTATAGAGACATTACACACAGAGTGATCTATTCTATAGTCATTACACACAGAGTGATCTATTCTATAGAGTCATTACACACAGAGTGATCTATTCTATAGAGACATTACACACAGAGTGATCTATTCTATAGAGACATTACACACAGAGTGATCTATTCTATAGAGTCATTACACACAGAGTGATCTATTCTATAGGCATTACACACAGAGTGATCTATTCTATAGAACATTACACACAAGTGATCTATTATAGTCATTACACACAGAGTGATCTATTCTATAGAGCATTACACACAGAGTGATCTATTCTATAGAGACATTACACACAGAGTGATCTATTCTATAGAGTCATTACACACAGAGTGATCTATTCTATAGAGACATTACACACAGAGTGATCTATTCTATAGTCATTACACACAGAGTGATCTATTCTATAGAGACATTACACACAGAGTGATCTATTCTATAGAGACATTACACACAGAGTGATCTATTCTATAGAGACATTACACACAGAGTGATCTATTCTATAGAGTCATTACACACAGAGTGATCTATTCTATAGAGACATTACACACAGAGTGATCTATTCTATAGAGTCATTACACACAGAGTGATCTATTCTATAGAGACATTACACACAGAGTGATCTATTCTATAGAGACATTACACACAGAGTGATCTATTCTATAAGTCATTACACACAGAGTGATCTATTCTATAGAGACATTACACACAGAGTGATCTATTCTATAGAGTCATTACACACAGAGTGATCTATTCTATAGAGACATTACACACAGAGTGATCTATTCTATAGAGTCATTACACACAGAGTGATCTATTCTATAGTCATTACACACAGAGTGATCTATTCTATAGAGCATTACACACAGAGTGATCTATTCTATAGAGTCATTACACACAGAGTGATCTATTCTATAGAGACATTACACACAGAGTGATCTATTCTATAAGATCATTACACACAGAGTGATCTATTCTATAGAGACATTACACACAGAGTGATCTATTCTATAGTATTACACACAGAGTGATCTATTCTATAGAGACATTACACACAGAGTGATCTATTCTATAGAGACATTACACACAGAGTGATCTATTCTATAGAGACATTACACACAGAGTGATCTATTCTATAGACATTACACACAGAGTGATCTATTCTATAGTCATTACACACAGAGTGATCTATTCTATAGATCATTACACACAGAGTGATCTATTCTATAGAGTCATTACACACAGAGTGATCTATTCTATAGAGACATTACACACAGAGTGATCTATTCTATAGAGACATTACACACAGAGTGATCTATTCTATAGAGACATTACACACAGAGTGATCTATTCTATAGAGACATTACACACAGAGTGATCTATTCTATAGAGTCATTACCACAGAGTGATCTATTCTATAGAGACATTACACACAGAGTGATCTATTCTATAGAGACATTACACACAGAGTGATCTATTCTATAGAGTCATTACACACAGAGTGATCTATTCTATAGAGTCATTACACACAGAGTGATCTATTCTATAGAGTCATTACACACAGAGTGATCTATTCTATAGAGTCATTACACACAGAGTGATCTATTCTATAGATCATTACACACAGAGTGATCTATTCTATAGAGACATTACACACAGAGTGATCTATTCTATAGAGTCATTACACACAGAGTGATCTATTCTATAGAGACATTACACACAGAGTGATCTATTCTATAGAGTCATTACACACAGAGTGATCTATTCTATAGAGCATTACACACAGAGTGATCTATTCTATAAGCATTACACACAGAGTGATCTATTCTATAGATCATTACACACAGAGTGATCTATTCTATAGAGTCATTACACACAGAGTGATCTATTCTATAGAGACATTACACACAGAGTGATCTATTCTATAGAGTCATTACACACAGAGTGATCTATTCTATAGATCATTACACACAGAGTGATCTATTCTATAGAGACATTACACACAGAGTGATCTATTCTATAGAGTCATTACACACAGAGTGATCTATTCTATAGACATTACACACAGAGTGATCTATTCTATAGAGACATTACACACAGAGTGATCTATTCTATAAGTCATTACACACAGAGTGATCTATTCTATAGAGACATTACACACAGAGTGATCTATTCTATAGGTCATTACACACAGAGTGATCTATTCTATAGAGTCATTACACACAGAGTGATCTATTCTATAGAGTCATTACACACAGAGTGATCTATTCTATAGAGTCATTACACACAGAGTGATCTATTCTATAGAGTCATTACACACAGAGTGATCTATTCTATAGAGACATTACACACAGAGTGATCTATTCTATAGAGTACATTACACACAGAGTGATCTATTCTATAGAGTCATTACACACAGAGTGATCTATTCTATAGAGTCATTACACACAGAGTGATCTATTCTATAGAGTCATTACACACAGAGTGATCTATTCTATAGAGTCATTACACACAGAGTGATCTATTCTATAGAGACATTACACACAGAGTGATCTATTCTATAGAGACATTACACACAGAGTGATCTATTCTATAGAGTCATTACACACAGAGTGATCTATTCTATAGAGTCATTACACACAGAGTGATCTATTCTATAGAGTCATTACACACAGAGTGATCTATTCTATAGAGACATTACACACAGAGTGATCTATTCTATAGAGACATTACACAGAGCGATCTATTCTATAGAGTCATTACACACAGAGTGATCTATTCTATAGAGTCATTACACACAGAGTGATCTATTCTATAGAGTCATTACGCACAGAGTGATCTATTCTATAGAGTCATTACGCACAGAGTGATCTATTCTATAGAGTCATTACACACAGAGTGATCTATTCTATAGAGTCATTACACACAGTGATCTATTTCACGTGTTTATTTCCGTTAATGTTGATGATTATGGCTTACAACCAATGAAAACCCAAAAGTCATTATCTCAGTAAATTACAATAATTAACAAAAATCACCTGTAAAGGCTCGTAAGTGTTTATAAAGGTCCTTTGTCTGTTTCAGTAGCTCCACAATCATGGGGAAGACTGCTGACCTGACAGATGTCCAGAAGGCAGTCACTGACACACTCCACAAGGAGGGGAAGCCACAAAAGGTCATTGCTAAATAAGCTGGCTGTTCACATAGTGCTGTATCCAAGCAGATTAATGGAAAGTGGAGTGGAAGGAAAAAGTGTGGTAGAAAAAGGTGCACAAGCAGCCGGGATAACCGCAGCCTGGAAAGGATTGTTAAAAAAGGCCATCCAAAAATTTTGGGGAATTCACAAGGAATAGACGCTGCTGGAGTCATTGCTTCAAGAGCCACCGCACACAGACGTGTTGTGAATGGGTTTGAGATGAGTTCTGAGCAGAGGCTCCCTCTGGTGGTTACAAGCGGTACTAGTGAAGATTGTGAGGACTGGGAATCAGGTGTTACTGACTGGTCTTATATAAGGGAGTCATTTTCCCATCAGGGTTGCCGGTGATCAATTGTTCTGGTCTGAATCCTTCATTCCAGTTTCCCTTGTAGCCTGCTGTGTCGTGTCTGCATCTCCTGCTACCAGATAAGAATTTTTCTTCTTTTGTGTTGTTGCTATATTTTTGCATTTTGTCCTGCACTTCTTTGGGGGCCTTCTGGGTCCCCTCCGGGGGCTTCTGCCTTCTCAGTTTAGTTCAGCCACTGAGTTTTGTTCTTTTGCTTTTTCCAGTTTTTTCAGTGGCTGCTGTTTTGATTTTGTTACACCAGAGAGCTAATTTAGGTGGTAGAGGTCGTGTGATCTCAGGTGATTTTGAAATTAGTAGAGTTGGTGTTTTTCAGGGTTTTCTGGGATTGCAGTAAGTACCCTTCCTGTCCTTTTCTATTTAGATAGTTTGGGCCCCAGCGTTTGCTCATTCTATTTTCTTTCTGTGTCAGTATTTCCTCTTGTCTAACCGCCATTACATGTTTGGGGGCTTTCTATTATCTTTGGGGTTCTGCTCCGGGGCAGATAGCTTTCCTATTTCTATCTTTAGGTGTAGTTAGTTTCTCCAGGCTGTGACGAGGCGTCTAGGACCAACGTAGGAACGCTCCACGGCTGCCTCTAGTTGTGGTGGTTAGTCAGGGTACTGCAATCCCATAGATTCCAACTGCTCTGGTGTATTGCCTTTTTTACCTGCACTCCTCAGCTACCGAAACATAACACAGACGTATCCAGGACATGGGCTACAAGTGTCACATTCCTTGTGTCACCACTCATGACCAATAGACAACGCCAGAAGCGTCTTACCTGGGCCAAGGAGAAGAAGAACTGGACTGTTGTCTGCGCTCCAAGGTGTTGTGTTCAGATGAAAGTAAATTTTGCATTTCATTTGGAAATCGCGGTCCCAGAGTCTGGAGGAAGAGTGGAGGCCACAATCCAAGCTGCTGGAGGTCTAGTGTGAAGTGTCCACCATCAGTGATGGTTTGGGGAGCCATGTCATCTGCTGGTGTAGGTCCACTGTGTTTCATCAAGACCAGAGTCAGCGGAGCCGTCTGCCAGGACATTTTACAGCACTTCATGCTTCCCTCTGCCGACAAGCTTTTTGGAGATGTCATTCTCCAGCAGGACTTGGCACCTGTCCTCACTGCCAAAAGTACCAATACCTGGATTAGAAACAACAGTATCACTGTGCTTGATTGGCAGCAAACTCGCCTGACCTTAACACTATAGAGAATCTATGGAGTATTGTCAAGAGGAAGATGAGAGACACCAGACCCAACAATGCAGACGAGCTGAAGGCTGCGATCAAAGCAACCTGGGCTTCCATAACACCTCAGCAGTGCCACATGCTGATCGCCTCCATGTCACGCAGCACTGATGCAGTTTCTGATGCAAAAGGAGCCCCGACCAAGTATTAAGTGCATTTACTGAACATACATTTCAGTAGGACAACATTTTGGGTTTTAAAATCATTTTTTCAAGCTGGTGTTATAAAGTACAGTCATCATGGCCAAAAGTTTTGAGAATGACACAAATATTATATTTTCACATGATCTGCTGCCCTCAGGTTTTTATGTGTGTTTGACAGATGTTTTTATCACAGACAGAAATATAATAATTGCAAACATATGAGTAACAAAAGCTTATATTGACAGTTAGAATGAGTTAATGCAGCAAGTCAATATTTGCAGTGTTGACCCTTCTTCTTCAGGACCTCTGCAATTCTCCCTGGCATGCTCTCAATCAACTTCTGGACCAAATCCTGACTGATAGCAGTCCATTCTTGCACAATCAATGCTTTCATTTTGTCAGAATTTTTAGGTTTTTGTTTGTCCACCCGTCTCTTGATGATTGACCACAAGTTCTCAATGGGATTAAGATCTGGGGAGTTTCCAGGCCATGGACCCAAAATCTCTATGTTTTGTTCCCTGAGCCATTTAGTTATCACCTTTGCTTTATGGCAAGGTGCTCCATCATGCTGGAAAAGGCATTGCTGATCGCCAAACTGCTCTTGGAGGGTTGGGAGAAGTTGCTCTTGGAGGACATTCTGGTACCATTCTTTATTCATGGCTGTGTTTTTAGGCAAGACTGTGAGAGAGCCGATTCCCTTGGCTGAGAAGCAACCCCACACATGAATGGTTTCAGGATGCTTAACAGTTGGCATGAGACAAGACTGGTGGTAGCGCTCACCTTGTCTTCTCCGAATGAGGCGTTTTCCTGATGTCCCAAACAATCGAAAAGGGGATTCATCAGAGAAAATAACTTTACCCCAGTCCTCAGCAGTCCACTGCCTGTACCTTTTACAGAATATCAGTCTGTCCATGATGTTTTTTCTGGAGAGAAGTGGCTTCTTTGCTGCCCTCCTTGAGACCTGGCCTTGCTCCAAGAGTCTCCGCCTCACAGTGCGTGCAGATGCACTCACACCTGCCTGCTGCCATTCCTGAGCAAGCTCTGCACTGCTGGTAGCCCGGTCCCGCAGCTGAAACACTTTTAAGAGACGGTCCTGGCACTTGCTGGTCTTTCTTGGGCGCCCTGGAGCCTTTTTGGCAACAATGGAACCTCTCTCCTTGAAGTTCTTGATGATGCGATAGATTGTTGACTGAGGTGCAATCTTTCTAGCTGCGATACTCTTCCCTGTTAGGCCATTTTTGTGCATTGCAATGATGACTGCACGTGTTTCTTTAGTGGTTAACAGAAGAGAAACAATGATGCCAAGCACCAGCCTCCTTTTAAAGTGTCCAGTGGTGTCATTCTTACTTCATCATGACAGATTGATCTCCAGCCATGTCCTCATCAACACCCACACCTGTGTTACTGGAGCAATCACTGAAAAGAGGTTAACTGGTCCTTTTAAGGCAGGGCTGCAATGATGTTGAAATGTGTTTTGGGGGATAAAGTTCATTTTCTAGCCAAATATTGACTTTGCAAGTAATTGCTGTTAAGCTGATCACTCTTTATAACATTCTGGAGTATATGCAAATTGCCATTAGAAAAAGTGAAGCAGTAGACTTTGTAAAAATTAATATTTGTGTCATTCTCAAAACTTTTGGCCATGACTGTAGATAACCAGCAAAAAAGGATTTCAAAAATACAAGTTAACATTTATTCTATAAGTTTAAAATAGACACAAATATAAAAATCAAATCCCCACACACAATTAAACATGGTCAGTTAGAGAGGGAACTGATTATGAATAAAGAGACTGCCAGTAACACTGGCAACAATTATTACAATAGAATTATAGATCAGACATGACAAATGTCAGAATCTATTCAGTTTGACCATCCACCATCTTGTTGTGGTATCTGTCTGCTGGCCTGTTTTCCCCTGGTGCTGGGCTTGTCGATGGTCAGGTGATTGTATCACCCTTTATTACCCTGCACCTGCCTCCCAGTCCTTGCTGGACATCAGTGTTAATTCACTTGAGTTCTGGCTAGGAGCCTTGATAGCTTTGTGCTATGCTTTGTGCAGTTCTGGGAACTCTAGTTCTGCTCGCTTAGTCTTTTTGTTTTTTTCCTTTTGTTTCTGCAGTTTCCTCTGTTTCCCTGCTAGGAGGTTACCAGTGTTTTGTTCCCAGTCCCTAGATCTTTCAGTGATCCCCTTCCCCCACCTTCAGGTCTTGAGTCTAGACTAGGATTGTCAGTGGGTCTATTCGCAAGGAATAGGTCGCCCGCTCCATCGTAGGGATCTAGTCTACTCCTAGTGCAGGTATACTTCAAAAAAGGAAAAATGAGGTTTTTCAATATAAAAATAATTTTTATTAAACAATTATTAAAATGAATTTAAAATATTCATACATATACAAAAAAAGGGGTGCTGCAGCCTGATTAGAGGTATGGGAACCTTTTGCCAGCCATGAAACTGCTTTTTTTTTTTTTCTCCCGAGACTATCAGTAAGGAATTCCTTATTTAACCATTTGCATGAATACCCTCATTAGGCTTTATTTATATCTTTATTGCATATGTTCCCCGCTTTTTTGTAGGGGTGCTGCAGCCTGATTAGAGGTATGGGAAACCTTTTGCCAGCCATGAAACTGCTTTTTTCCTGCAAGCAATATTTAGTTTTTGCCATATTGGCTCTCATTTTGAACAGGGCAAATGTTTGATATAGGCATTAGTTCTGCTATATATAATATACTAGGCACTCTTTTCTAGCTTGCACAACTTATAAACCACTTGGTTTTTTATATATGTATATATGAGCTAGGCGTATATTCATGGTTACTGAGGTGTTATTTAAAGAGGAGAACTTTATGCTGCACCATATAGTAGATATATATAGCACACTTGAGCAGCCTTTTTCTCTCCCGAGATTATTAGTAAGGAATTCCTTATTTAACCATTTGCATGAATACCCTCATTAGGCTTTATTTATATCTTTATTGCATATGTTCCCCGCTTTTTTGTATATGTATGAATATTTTAAATTCATTTTTAATAATTGTTTAATAAAAATTATTTTTATATTGAAAAACCTCATTTTTCCTTTTTTGAAGTATATTTGTGGAGGTATAATTTTGTAGGCTTATACATATGAGTATACTCCTAGTGCAGGGTCAGATTCACCCCCCGATCTATTCCTGAGTTTCAGACCCATAACAACAAAGATAAATCAGTAGCACTGATGATCTAGTTTAAAAGTCTGTACCTATAGGAGGTGTTTAATAAATAATAGGAACAGTCTCACCAATCTGAAAAGAAGTCCAGTTTCAAAGTAGCCGAAACACCCCTCCTATAGCTCATTAGAAAGGAATCCATAAGGGCATTACTATGCCATTCCTAGATAGAACCGCCTCCCAAGCGTTTCTTCCATATTGGAGTCATCAGGGGATATGGCAGTCAAAAGCTGAAGTGCTCAAGCATCTCTGGTGCACTCAATCAGCCTCTCATATGGAGGATTCCATCAAACATGCCTCTTTATATACTTATTAAAAAAACTATTAACTCTTTTCTTTGGTCTCAAACCCTCCACAATTTCTCTCCCTCCTCCTCATCATCATCATCATCCCAAATGATGAAAATCTTTTCTCAGAAAGAGACTTTACACCATAGAATTTTGACAAAAAGTTTCAATTTTAGGATAATGTAGAACAGTCTTGTAAGTAAATGATGACACCTCTCCCTTTATATTCTCCAAATCTCATTTTCTTCCAAATCTCGATATGCTGTTTATTAGCTCATATATCCTACATGTGTCCGCCACTGATAAAAAGATAAAAGCCGAGGGAAGGTTAGTGGATTTATGTCACAATTATTGGCCTCCACGACTCGACTATTTGCAATGGCAAGAAATGGAAAAGAGATTTAGTGGCCTTCTGGACCTATCACGGGGACTCTGTCTGCAAAATGCTCCTGGTGTGGGAAATTAAAGCTTTGCTTCTCTATACAGAATCTATAGGTCATCAATGAAGATCATCAAGAGAGCACCCCAAAGAGGACCACTAGTAAAGCACACTCAGAGAGGACCACCAGGAGAGCACACTACAGTGGACTACAAGGAGAGCCCCTCAGAGACAACCATCAGGAGAGCACCCTACAGTGGACTACAAGGAGAGCATCTCAGAGCAACCACCAGGTGAGCACCCTACAGTGGACTACAAGGAGAGCATCTCAGAGTAACCACCAGGAGAGCACCCTAGAGAGGACCACCAGGAGAGAAGAGCACCTTAGAGCGGACTACCAGGAGAGCACCACAGAGACAACTAGGTTTGACAATGGTTCTGAGGATTTTATCCTGGTAGGTAATAGTGGTCATGTTAGCGTCATGTGATCATCTATGGCTATGTTTCTTTAGACCATCACCTCACTGGTCATTCTCAATGATGTTGCAAGCAGCATAGTGTTCACAGCTTCTCCAGACTCTTACACATTTGTCACATGTGCACAGTGTGAACTTGCTCATATCTGTGAAGAGAATTGGATGCCAATGGTGGATCTGTCAATTCTGGTTTTCTCTGGCGACTGCCGATTGAGTTGCATGGTGCTGGACTGTGAACACAAATCCACTACAGGTCGTCAGGCCCTCATGTCACCCTCGAGTCTTATGAATGTGCTAGAGATGGTTTCTGAGCAGAGGCTCCCTCTGGTGGTTACAGACAGTACTGAACCTTCCAGCGAGGAATGGCAATCTGGGATCACTGACTGGACTGATATAAGGGAGGTTCCCTCCCATGATGGTCGCCGGTGATCAATTGTTCTTGTCTCAATTGTGGTTCCTGGTTCATTTGGAAGTTTGCTGGAGTCTTGCCTGCATCTCCTGCTTTCAGATAAGATATTTTCTGCTTTTCTTTTTGTGCTTGTGTCATGACCCGCACCACAATTGTGGGTTACCAGGGCAATGGGGTACTCAGAGCCGAGCCCATGGAAGCCTATGGGGTTGTCACAGGTAGCGGTGGCTCAGTCTGTGGCCCTGGCGGTCAGGCGTATGTTGGGGGGGGGTTATTTACAGGGGACTGGTATATAACAGTTCGTGACGCCACCTGTAGTTTTCTGATCACTAAGACCAGCGCTGCTGTAGATCTCTGAGGGGATGGTGTGGCAGCTAGATGTCGGGTCCCTACAGGTGGGCTCTTCCCTCAGGGTCTATAGTGATGATGATGTCGTGAAGGTATGCAGTTAAATGACACAGTCTCACACATTAAAGCTTCTTTCCATACCTTTTACTTTCCAAGATGATAAGGCAGGTCCCGGGAAGCTGTTGGGGTGGATGGAGGATGCGTTTCAAGGTAACGGCTGAGCAGGTTAGAGGCCTCCTTAACTTTCAATGTAATGAGTCCAACTTGCATGAAGCTAAGTTCACTCTAAAACTCCAGCTAATTCTGTAGCTGTACTGCCCGGTCAGTATAGTGGTCGGAGCCTCCTCAGGGTGGAATTAAGACCTTGCTTTTGTCCTGCAGAACTCAAAAGCCTTATTCTCCTGACTCCGGTTACGTACTGACAAAAGGGCTTGTTCCTGTGACCTGAAGTCCAGCGAACCTCTGGTTATTCTATCACTACGCTTGAAGCTGTAGCAACACTTCGGTCCCAGTGACCGGTGAATAGTGCAGACAATCCAATGTCCAAGGCACTTCTATAATTCCTTTCCACTGCGCCCTTCGCCCTGCTTGCGCTCTTAACATAAGCACTGACTAGACTAGGATAATATTCAGTCATCCGTACTAGCCTCCACTTCTGTACCGTCTCCCTGTGTTGACAGGAGATCTCGACTCTCCAACAGGCACCAGTCCTCCCTCCCTGCACGCTCACAGGACCAACTTTCAGACCGCACTGTGCTACAGGACACTCCCCTATACACCCCTGCTGGGTGTGTCCGAATTGTATATGAGTCATGTCGAGCCCTTAACCGTTACCTCTCCACTCATCCTCCCGGATAATGTGTGCCTTACATACCAGGGCTACACATTCCCCCTTGGTAAAATACAGCACTCCCGGGCTGTGAAATAGACAAAGAAAGAATTTTTGTTTTGCATTAAACATTTAACATCAAACTCTTCCCAGCAGGGAGGTGAGAAATTCTTAAACGTTGCATTGTATACAATGGTCATTAGTAAAATACAAAAGTAGTAAGACATTTTCATATAAATACACATAGTATTCTTGTGAAGGACCCGCACCAAACCTTCAACGTGGGTCCTGGGTGGGCTGCAGGACATCTGGCTGCAGACCTCTCTCAGTGCCACACCACACGGGTTTTACGTTCAGAGGTAATTGTTACAGTTTGATATAGAACCACGAAAATGCATAAAGTGCAACTATATACATTATCAGTTCTGGGGCTGACATAGTCCACAGCCTCGAAGTCCATTATTACACATATTTAGTAATGCACAATACCATAACAATACTTTTTACAATATTCACATATGGTAAACTTTTTCTAGGTTAAAATACATTATTTTGCTAGAATTACTGTTGATATCGAATAGGTATCTTCCCTTTCGTGGTTCGCTCTGATCTACGTGGAGTAGTTTCAGGTATATTGGTCTGTGATCTACCTGCTCTGCGTAACGGCAAACTATAGAACTGTCTCAATCTTTCTATGGATCTGGCAAGCGTACTGATGGCTGGGCGGTGTGAGTCAGCTTCACCAGGGGATCCCATAGCATGGGCCGCTGCTTCTGATGGTCCTTCTTGAGATTCTGTAGGCTGGGGTGTTGCTGGAATAGGTAACTCCTGAACTGGCTCTACTGGCACCATGGGCACAACTGGAGGTAGAACTTCCTCTTGTGGCTGATAAAACTGCAACACCGGAATGATTACAGCATCTCCCAGTCTGGGCCAATCCGCAGGGAAATCTCCCAGATCCGTGTGTATGACCTCTTCTTTTCTTTCTTCTCGATTGACGACAGGGTTCTCTTCACGAAGCTTTAAGGGTTCTGGACACAATTTCAAATGGTCTCTGGACACAGTGGATATTGTTCTTCCTCCGTCCTTACTGATGATACAAACTTTTCTGTTGTCATATTTGGAATCTTGTACGACATAGGGCTCTTGTTCCCACTGGTTGTCCAATTTGTGCATCTTTCTTTTTCTTTTCAATACCACTTCTCCAGGCATCAAAGGCTTCGCGGGAGCATTCTTGTTGTAAATATTCTCCTGCTTTTCCCGTGCTTTATTAAGACTTTCTTCTACGCAGGCTTGCACTCTTCTGTATTGCTCTTGCCGATTTGTATCCCAATCTTCAACAGTGTCATCTGCCTCTGGTTCCACCACACCAAGTTCCAAGTCCATTGGCAGTCTTCCAGGCCTTGCTCTCATAAGGTAAGCTGGTGTGCAGTTGGTAGAACTCACTGGTATGTGGTTGTACAAGTCAACCAAGTCAGGTAACAATTTGGCCACCGATTTCTTTCTTCCAGCGGTATGGATTTTAGCAAGTCAACGACAATGTGGTTCATTTTCTCGCAAAGGCCGTTGGTTTGAGGATGGTATGGTGTTGTTCTAATTTTCTTACACCCATACAAGTGACAGAATTCCTTGAATAGGTCAGCCTCGAAAGCAGGTCCTTGATCAGTTAATACTTGCTCCGGATACCCATGCGGTCTGCAGAAGCTTGCTTGAAAGGTTCTTGCTGCCGTCACTGCTGTCTGATCCTTAACTGGAACAACCACCAGAAATCTAGAGTAATGGTCCACCATGGTCAAGGCGTATGAGTATCCAGATCTACTTGGCGACAATTTGACGTGGTCCAAGGCCACGATCTCCAAGGGACGAGTCGTCCGGATAGGCTGCAGGGGTGCCTTCTGACTACCGTAGTCCTTTCTTCTGAGACCACAGGGTCCACAGTTCCGACACCACCTCTCGATGGAGCTGCGCATCCCTACCCAGTAGAACCGGCACCTCAACAGGGTCTCCAGCTTTCTCCAGCCAAAGTGTCCTGCTTGATCGTGGTATGCTTCCAACACCATTTGGACGTCTGCCTTGGGGACCACTATCTGCCATACCATCTCATGGGTCCTGGGGTTGACGTATCTCCTGCACAACTTCTCACGGTATAGGAACAACCAGCTTCTCTCGTTCCACAGGAGCTTTGCTGACGTAGGTGCATCTTTTTCCAAGGAGGAACCTTCCTGTCTTAACAACTCCTTGATACGGCTGACCACTGGATCGCTGTCCTGAGTCTCTTTCCAGCTGTGATGGGGTAAGGGATTTAATGTTGCGCCATACTGCTTTCTGTAGACTTGCTGCTCATGGATTATCCCATTTCGATGGAACGCAGGTAGCTCAATTTCTTCCAGGTCGTCTGATTCTTCTTCCGTGTCAGATTCATGCGGCATTTGGGACAATGCGTCGGCATTAGCATTCTTTCGGCCTGCCCGGTACTTGATGGTAAACTGGTAATTCGACAATCGAGCCATCCAACGCTGCTCCATGGCTCCCAGCTTGGCTGTTTCCAGGTGCGTTAAGGGGTTGTTGTCTGTAAACGCAGTGAACTGGTTGGAGGCCAGATTGTGCTTAAATCTCTCGGTAATGGCCCAGACCAGTGCCAGGAACTCCAGCTTGAAGCTGCTATAATTTTCCGGGTTCCTCTCAGTTGGCCTGAGTTTTCTGCTGGCATACGCGATGACTTTTTCTTGGCCATTCTGCTTCTGACTGAGAACTGCTCCCAAACCTTCATTACTGGCGTCGGTGTACAGCAGGAACGGTTGGCTGTAATCAGGATAAGCCAATATTTCATCACCTGTAAGGATCTCTTTCATCTTTTGGAATGCTTCAGCCTGTTCCTTACCCCAATTAAAGGGAGGGTTTCTGCTCTTTAGGGATTGTCCTACTAGGAGGTCCTGTAGAGGGCTGCCTTCTTCGTGTAATCTTTCACGAACCTTCTGTAGTAACCCGTTAGTCCCAGGAACTGTCGCACTTCCTTGAGGTTCTTCGGCTCCGGCCACTTCTGGATGGCAGTGACTTTCTCTGGGTCCGGCGCTACTCCTTCCGAACTGACGATGTGCCCCAAGTATTGTACCTTCTGTTTGAGTAGATGGCATTTTGAGGGTTTCAACTTCATCCCGTACCTGGACAGGGACTCGAATACTTCTGCCAGGTGCTTCAGATGGTCCTCATATGTCTTGGAATACACGATGACGTCGTCTAAGTATAGCAGCACGGTTTCGAAATTGAGATGTCCCAGGCAGTTCTCCATCACTCTCTGAAATGTTCCCGGGGCACTGCTGAGCCCAAACGGCATCCTGTCGAACTCACAGAGCCCCATTGGGGTGGTGAAAGCCGTTTTCTCACGATCCTCCTCAGCCACAGCCACTTGCCAGTATCCACTAGTCAGATCAAGGGTAGAAAAGTAGTTAGCCGTTTTCAGAGCAGCTAAGGACTCCTCAATTCGTGGTAACGGGTAAGCATCTTTATGTGTTATGCGATTCACTTGCCTGTAATCCACACACATTCTCATACTACCATCTTTCTTTTTAACCAGAACTAGAGGTGCTGCCCAGGGGCTACAACTATCCCTTATCACCCCGGCTTCCTTCATATCATGTAACATTTCCTTAGCTTTCTGATAATGGGCTGGAGGTATAGGCCTGTACCGCTCTTTAATGGGAGGATGACTACCTGTAGGGATATGATGCTGTACTCCCTTAATGGCCCCAAAGTCGAGGGGGTGTTTACTAAACACTTGTGCGTACTCTTGTACCACCCGTAATACCCCTTGTTTCTGGTGGGCGGGAGTGGTGTCGGTCCCGACATGGAGTTGCTGACACCAATCCGCCACCTGAGCTGCCGGGTCATTATCCTCCGCTAGTTGGCGGGAGTCTAAGGACTCAGTCGGGAGAATAGAATTATTATCGACGGCATGTAATTTAGCAATGGTTGCATAACGGGGTAAGTTTACCTCATCATCTCCCCAGTTGAGAAGCCGTACCAGTACTCTTCCATTCACCACTTCCACTACTCCCCTAGCAGTCATAAGTGTAGGTCTATGTTCTGAATGGTGGGGTTCTACTACAGCTTGGTAGTTCTGTCCTCTCAGACCTATGGCTGCCCTGCACCAGATTATCATTTCACTCATTGGGGGTATCACAATAGGATTCGAGTCGGTGACCCGTACATTACCAATTTCGCCGTCTGTAAGCTTCGCTTGCTGCTGACACATCAGGGCCCGGATCTCTCTCTGGATCACTCCCTTCTGCCTTGGTCGGGCAATCTCAGCGAGCTGTTGGAGTAGAAACACAACTTCTCCCAGACAGTTACTGATAATGTTAGTACCCAAAATTATATTTAAACCGTTCTCTTCATTTACAGTCTTTACTACTAGAAGCCCCTGGTCTTTCAACTCCTCTCTGCCCACTTTCACATCCACACTTTTGGTCCCGAGTACTTCCACAGGGAGACCATTAGAAGCATACACAGTAAAGTCAGGGCTCGGGGTTGAAGACTATCCATAGACCAGAACTTCGTATATAGGGCATCAGGTATTATGGTCACCTGAGACCCAGTATCCAGCAACGCCAGAACTGCAATCCCATCCAGAATGATGGACAGGTAGGGTCGTCCACCCACGAACCTGCGGTTTCAGTCTAGGGGCCTGACGGGTCTCCTCCTGGGTGTTGGCCCTCGGACCCAGGTTCTGCCCGTTTAAAGGACACTGTGGAGACATATGACCTTTCCGGTTGCAACGGTAACAGGTGATCTCCCGACGAGGAGGGTGTTGATCAGGGGTCGCTCCTGGGGGTGGCGTTGTTCTCCTCCGGGGGGCGACGTCTTCCTTCTTCTCCGGTTCATCCACGGGACGTCTTCTGGGCAGTCAGCTAATAAGATCTTTCCTTCTTCCTCTTGCCGCAGCTGCAGGGCACTCATCACAGCAGCCAGATTTTTAGTCAACTGGCGCACTTCCGAGCGCAGACAGTCCAACTCACCAGGGACCGTGGCCTGTGTTTTGGCTTCTGCCACAAGTGGGGAAAAGGTGGATATTGCCGGTTCTAGAGTGACTTCACCCTGGTGATGTTGGGTTGCCACTTCAGGTTTGCCCAGGGTCGCAGCCCTTTTATTGCCATGTCCTTTAGGGCATCAAAGGTGGCATCTGGATGATCTAAAGACCACCAATTCACAGTTCTGCGTTCCGCTTGGGACCTCAGTCCTTGCACAAATTGTTCTTTCAGCATCTTATTTTCATCAATGACACTTATGGTATTAACCTGCTTGAGGGCTCTCAGGGCCCCTTGTAGTCGGCAGGCATAGTCCCTGATGCTGTCACCTGGCTGCTGTGAACAGTGGTAGAAGGCCATCCGGAGATCCGTTTCTGTGCGGTCTTCAAACATGGCATGTAGCTTAAAGAGGATCGCGGTACCGACTCCTGATCAACGGTATCCCAGGTCTCCACTTCCCTCTCAGCAGCGCCAGTTAGCTGCCCTATCAGCACAGCAGCTTTTTGTCTCTCAGACATGGAGTACATTTCTAGGATGCTGCATAACTTCCGCTTGAATCCTGCCAAAGTACCTGGCTCACCGCAGTACTGGGGTAGCCATTTCGCCCCAGGCATATATGGGAGCGTTAGTGGCATGAGCGGGACTACCGGACTGGGTGCTGGGCCTGCGCCCCCATCTGGCGCTACAATGCCACGCGGTGCGGGGTCGGGGCCTCCGGCTGGGGCCGCACTGTCGGCCGGTTGTTGTGACATATTAGCGCCCCCTTGGTTAAACGGAGCCTACCGGTTTCAGAAGCTGCTATTCCACAGGCACAGCGGTGGGGACAGGACCTTCGTCGCAGGCGCTCTGATGTCAGAGCGTTCACTTCCTGTCGCAGGACGTGCCGCTGAGTCAGAGCCGGGGGCGTGTCCAAGACTTTGCGCGCTTCTCAGGTACGCCCACCTTCTTCTCCAGCGCCTCAGGGCGCGAATATGGCGGCAAATATGGCGGTATTTGGCGCCAAACAACAGCAACAGTCCTTTTCCACAAAACAGTTCACAGGCACACAGGGCTCGCAATTTTGCGAGTTTCTCATCCTGTTCGTGACGCCAATTTGTCGTGACCCGCACCACAATTGTGGGTTACCAGGGCAATGGGGTACTCAGAGCTGAGCCCATGGAAGTCTATGGGGTTGTCACAGGTAGCGGTGGCTCGGTCTGTGGCCCTGGCGGTCAGGCGTATGTTGGGGGGGGGGTTATTTACAGGGGACTGGTATATAACAGTTCGTGACGCCACCTGTAGTTTTCTGATCACTAAGACCAGCGCTGCTGTAGATCTCTGAGGGGATGGTGTGGCAGCTAGATGTCGGGTCCCCTACAGGTGGGACTCTTCCCTCAAGGTCTATAGTGATGATGATGTCGTGAAGGTATGCAGTTAAATGACACAGTCTCACACATTAAAGCTTCTTTCCATACCTTTTACTTTCCAAGATGATAAGGCAGGTCCCGGGAAGCTGTTGGGGTGGATGGAGGATGCGTTTCAAGGTAACGGCTGAGCAGGTTAGAGGCCTCCTTAACTTTCAATGTAATGAGTCCAACTTGCATGAAGCTAAGTTCACTCTAAAACTCCAGCTAATTCTGTAGCTGTACTGCCCGGTCAGTATAGTGGTCGGAGCCTCCTCAGGGTGGAATTAAGACCTTGCTTTTGTCCTGCAGAACTCAAAAGCCTTATTCTCCTGACTCCGGTTACGTACTGACAAAAGGGCTTGTTCCTGTGACCTGAAGTCCAGCGAACCTCTGGTTATTCTATCACTACGCTTGAAGCTGTAGCAACACTTCGGTCCCCAGTGACCGGTGAATAGTGCAGACAATCCAATGTCCAAGGCACTTCTATAATTCCTTTCCACTGCGCCCTTCGCCCTGCTTGCGCTCTTAACATAAGCACTGACTAGACTAGGATAATATTCAGTCATCCGTACTAGCCTCCACTTCTGTACCGTCTCCCTGTGTTGACAGGAGATCTCGACTCTCCAACAGGCACCAGTCCTCCCTCCCTGCACGCTCACAGGACCAACTTTCAGACCGCACTGTGCTACAGGACACTCCCCTATACACCCCTGCTGGGTGTGTCCGAATTGTATATGAGTCATGTCGAGCCCTTAACCGTTACCTCTCCACTCATCCTCCCGGATAATGTGTGCCTTACATACCAGGGCTACACATTTGCTTTTTGCATAGTTTTCTGCACTTTTGTGGAGGTCTGCCGGGTCCCCTCCTGGGGCCTGTGCTCCTCTCAGTTTATCTGTAGCCACTGTTAATTGTTAATTTGCTTTTTCCTGTTTTTTCAGTGGCTGCGGCTTAGTTTTGTTACACCAGAGATCTGATTTAGGTGGTGGAGATCGTGTGATCTCAGGTGTTTTTGCAATCAGAAGAGTTGGTATTTTTTAGGTTTTTTTTGGATTGCAGTCAGAATTCTTTCCTGTACTTTTCTGTCTAGAAAGATTGGGCCCCAGCATTTGCTCATTCTATTTCTGTCTGTGTCCGTGCTTTCTTCTTGTCTAACCGCCATTACATGTTTGGGGGCTTCCTATTTTCTTTGGGGATCTGCTCAGGGACAGATAGCTTTCATCTTTCTGCCTTAAGGTGTAGTTATCTCTCAGGCTGTGACGAGGCGTCTAGGATCAACGTAGGAACGCTCCACGGCTACCTCTAGTTGTGTGGTTAGTTCAGGTTACTGCAATCCAATAGGTTCCTGCCTCTCTGGTGTATTGCCGTTTTTGCTTTTTCTCCTCAGCTACCTAAACATAACAGTATCACCGGCCAAAACTGAAAATTATATGGTACTCACAGAAGGGAAAAATAGTGTGGAAAGAAAAAAAAAAGTTGTCAGAGTTGTCAGAGATTTTTTTTTCTGTTTGTTGCATTTTTTCCCTCTTTTTCTCTGGGTGCTGAGGAGGATTTTTTTTCTCTCAATGGAGTTTGCACAGTTGTCTGGCTGTGTGGATCAGCTTGCCACTGAGGTTCGGAGTACTGCTACCTATCTTGCTAGGTTGCCGGTTGTGGAACCTAGGATTCCCATGCCAGATTTGTTTTTGGGGGATCGGGCTTAATTTCTGAATTTCAAAAATAACTGTAAGTTGTTTTTTGCCTTGAAACCTAAGTCCTCGGGGAGCGCAGCACAGCAGGTTCAAATTGTCATCTCTCTACTGCGCGGCGACCCTCAGGATTGGGCTTTTTCCCTGACACCTGGGGATCCTGTTTTGAATTATATTGATGTATTTTTTCTGGCTCTGGGGCTATTGTACGATGAACCTAATGTCACTGATCAAGCTGAAAAAACCTTGTTGGCATTAAATCAGGGTCTTGAAGACGCTGAGTTGCACTGTCAGAAATTCCAAAAGTGGGCAGTCCTGACCAAATGGAATGATGATGCTTTGGCAGCCCTTTTTCGGAAGGGCCTGTCACAGAATGTAAAGGATGTTATGGTGGGATTCCCTGTCCCCTCTGGTCTCAATGATTCTATGTTATTGGCTATTCAAATTGACAGATGTTTGCGTGAGCGCAGAGGTATGCGTGAGATGGTGTTGCCTTGTGAGCCAGCTCCTGGGCCCATGCAGTGTGATGGAGTGACTTCTGGGGCTCAGCGTCATGAGTTTCGAAAGCGCAATGGGTTATGTTTCTACTGTGGTGACGCCTCTCATGCTCTTTCCGTCTGCCCTAAGCGGGGAAGACGTTTTGCACGCTCAGTTGTCTTGGGTAGTGTTCAGACTAAATTTCTGTTGACTGTTACCCTGATTTGCTCCTTGTCCACATTTTCTGCTCAGGCTTTTGTTGATTCAGGAGCAGCTATTAACCTGATGGATTTTGACTTTGCCAAACGTGGGTTTCCCATGATACCCCTGCGGAAGTCTATTCCCCTACTGGGCATTGATTCTACCCCTTTGGCGGAGAATAAACCCCAGTTTTCTACTCAGGTGATAATGAGGGTTGAACTAGATCATCAGGAGAGTTGCAAATTTCTGGTGCTGCATAATCTGCATGACATTATTGTACTAGGTTTCCCTTGGTTACAGTCTCATAATCCTGTTTTGGATTGGAAATCTGTGTCTGTGACCAGTTGGGGCTGCCAATGTGTTAATACTGACACTCCTGTTTTTTCTGCCTCTCCCCAGTCTCAGGATGTTCCTGACTTTTTGACTGATTTTTCGGATGTATTTAGTGAAAGTAAATCTGCATCCTTGCCGCCTCACAGGAGCTATGATTGCGCTATTGAATTAGTGCCTGGTGGTAAATTTCCTAAAGGTCGCCTTTTTAACTTGTCTGTACCTGAACACGATGCTATGCGATCTTATATCAAGGAGTCATTGGAGAAGGGTCATATCAGACCATCCTCTTCACCCTTGGGCGCCGGTTTTTTCTATGTGGTCAAAAAGGATGGTTCATTGAGGCCGTGTATTGATTATCGTCTCTTGAATAAGATCACTGTGAAGTATCAATATCCGTTACCCTTGATTTCTGACCTGTTTTCCAGAGTGAAAAGTGCTAGTTGGTTTACCAAGCTTGACCTCAGGGGGGCGTATAACCTTATTCGCATTAATCACGGTGATGAATGTAAAACGGCGTTTAATACCCCAGAGGGGCATTTTGAGTACCTAGTGATGCCCTTTGGGCTCACTAATGCTCCTTCTGTCTTCCAATCCTTCATGAATGATATTTTCAGGGATTTTGTGGATAAATTTCTGATTGTTTATTTGGATGATATCTTGATTTTTTCCAATGACTGGGACTCTCATGTGAAACATGTTCGGACTGTGTTCCAGATTTTGAGAGAGAATGCACTGTATGTGAAGGGATCAAAGTGTCTTTTTGGCGTACAGAAGGTCTCATTTCTGGGATTCATTTTGTCTCTGTCTGTTATTGAAATGGACCCCGTCAAGGTTCAGGCCATCTGTGATTGGGTCCAACCTACTTCATTAAAGGCTCTTCAGAGATTTTTGGGTTTTGCCAATTTTTATCGTAAATTTATTGGTAATTTCTCCGGTATTGTTAAACCATTGACTGATTTGACCAAAAAGGGTTCTGATGTGGTGAATTGGCCTCCTGAGGAAGTTTCTGCGTTTCAGGAACTTAAGCAGAGATTCACTTCTGCCCCTGTTCTACGGCAGCCTGATGTTTCTCTACCGTTTCAGGTGGAGGTTGATGCCTCTGAATTGGGGCAAGTGCCGTTTTGTCCCAAAGAGATCCAGAGACCTCTAAGAGTAACCCTTGTGCCTTTTTCTCTCGAAAATTTTCTCCAACTGAACGTAATTATGACGTGGGTAATCGGGAGTTATTGGCCATGAAGTGGGCCTTTGAAGAGTGGAGACATTGGCTGGAAGGAGCCAAACATCAGTTGGTGGTCCTCACGGACCATAAGAACCTGGTTTATCTCGAATCAGCCAAGAGACCTAATCCTAGACAGGCCAGGTGGGCCTTGTTTTTCACACGTTTTAATTTTGTGGTTTCTTTTCTTCCTGGCACTAAGAATGTTAAGGCGGGTGCCCTCTCGAGGAGTTTCTTTGCGGACTCTCCTGAGTTATCTGATCCTGCTGTTATTTTGAAAGAGGGTGTAGTACTTTCCGCCATCTCGCCCAATTTGAGACTGGCTCTGGAAGGGTGTCAGGAGGATAAACCTGAGCGCTGCCCTATTGGGAAATTGTTTGTCCCAGACCAGTGGAAGAAGAGTGTGATGTCTGAGATTCATTGTTCCGCGTTGGCTGGTCATCCCGAGATTTTTGGTACCAGAGACTTGGTGAGTCGGTCCTTTTGGTGGCCTACATTGTCTCGTGACGTCAGGGAATTTGTGCAGTCCTGTGGGACTTGCTCTCGTTTCAAGCCTTGCTCTCACTCTAGTGGTTTGTTGATGCCATTACCTGTGCCCAAGAGGCCATAGACCCATATCTCTATGGATTTTATTTCCGACCTCCCTGTTTCTCAGAAAATGACCGTTATCTGGGTAATCTGTGATAGGTTTTCCAAGATGATATATCTTGTGCCATTACCTAAGGTACCTTCCTCCTCTGAATTGGTGCCTTTGTTCCTTCAGCACGTGGTTCGGTTACATGGCATTCCGGAGAACATTGTGTCTGACAGAGGAGTCCAGTTTGTTTCCAGATTTTGGAGGACATTTTGTTCTAAACTTGGTGTTCAATTATCTTTCTCCTCTGCATTTCATCCTCAGACCAATGGACAAACCGAGAGAACAAATCAGACCTTGGAGACTTATTTGCGATGTTTTGTGTCTGCTGATCAAGATGACTGGGTCTCTTTTTTGCCTTTGGCTGAGTTTGCTCTTAATAATAGGGCTAGCTCTGCCACCTTGATGTCTCAATTTTTCTGCAATTCTGGGTTTCACCCTCGATTTTCTTCGGGACAGGCGGAGGCTTCTGTCTGTCCAGGTGTTGACTCTGTTGTGGAAAAAAGAACAGAGAGAAAGAAAGAGGGGAAAGAACAGAGAGAGAGAAAGAAAGAAAGAGGGGAATGAAAGAACAGAGAGATAGAGAAAAAGAAAGAAACAGAGAGAGAAAGAAAGAGGGGACAGAAAAAAAAGAACAGAGAGAAAAAAGAAAGAGGGTAAAGAAAGAAACAACAGAGGGAGAGAGAAAAAAGGGAAAGAAAGAACAATAAGAGAAAGAAAGAACAGAGAGATAGAGAGAAAGAAAGATGGGAGAGAAAGAAAGAGAAAGAAAGAACAGAGAGAGAGAAAGAACAGAAAGAAAGAGGGGGAAAGAAAGAACAGAGAGAAAGAACAGAGAGAAAGAAAGAACAGAGATAGAAAGAAAGAACAGAGAGAAAGAAAGAACAGAGATAGAAAGAAAGAGGGGAAAGAAAGAACAGAGAGAAAGAAAGAGAAAGAACAGAGAGAAAGAAAGAAAGATGGGAAAGAAAGAACAGAGAGAAAGAAAGATAGAACAGAGAGAGAGAAAGAAACAGAGAGAGAAAGAAATAAAGATTCTATAAAGATACTATAGCAGCCCGGCTCCCATTGTAGTGCCCACCTGAGCCTCCCGGTGCAGGACATATCATGATCCGCTCACATGGCCGACATCCCCGATTCCAAGGCAAGGACACGGTGATGGATCTGAAGCATTCCCTGAAGTGCCTCCATGGTTCCGTCACAATCTCCTCCCGAAATTAACTCATTTCCGGTCATCTTTCAGCACGTCACTTCTGGTGGAACATCACGTGCGAGTTTTAAAGTGCTCTTCGGGGCTCCGGCATGTACTCCTGCGTCCACGGGAAAAGCTCCCGGCTGGGACAGCGGGGCAGACTCTCAAAATCGGGAGTGTCCCGCTGAATTCAGGACGGTTGGGAGGTATGAATGCTCCCACCATACACCTTGTACACGCAGGGCTCTGCACACCTAATACACACACGGTTCCGCTTTGTATGCCTCGTAAACACACGGCTCCGCTCCGTCCACCTCGCACACACAAGGCTCCACTCAGTATACACAAGGCTCCACTCCATACACCTAGTACACACGCAGCCACGCTTTGTACACCTTGTACACACACGACTCCACTCCGTAAACCTTGTACACATGCGGCTTTGCAGCATACACCTCGTACACACGCGGTTCTGCTCCGTACACCTCGTACACACGCGGCTCAGCTACATACACACAAGGCTCCACTCCATACACACACGCCTCTGCTCCGCTCTGTACACACACAGCTCAAGCACGGAGCCCTGTGTGTACGGAGCTGAGCGGCTCAGCTCCGTACACTTCACACACACAGGGCTCCGTTTCGTATACACACAGCACTGCTACATCCACCTCGTACACGCGGGGCTCGGCTCCGTGCACCTTGTACAGACACACGGCTCTGCTCTATTCAACTCGTACAGACACGGTTCTGCTACATCCAACTCGTACACACAAGGCCACGCTCCGTACACCTCATACACACTACAGCACTGCTACATCCACCTCATACACGGGCGGCTCCGCTCCGTGCACCACGTACACGAGCGGCTCAGCACCGTGCACCTCGTACATGAGCGGCTCCGCTCCGTGCACCTCATCTCCATGCACCTCGTACAGACACACGGCTCCGCTACATCCAACTCATATAGACACGGCTCTGCTACATCCAACTCGTATAGACACGGCTCTGCTACATCCAACTCGTATAGACACGGCTCTGCTACATCCAATTCGTTCACACAGGGCTCCGCACACCTCGCACACACTACAGCCCTACCACATCCACCTCGTACACGCGCGGCTCTGCTCCGTGCACCTCGTACACGCGCGGCTCCGCTCCGTGCACCTCGTACACGCGCGGCTCCGCTCCGTGCACCTCGTACACGCGCGGCTCCGCTCCGTGCACCTCGTACACGCACGACTCTGTTACATCCACCTCGTACACACACAGCTTCGCTCTGTACACCTCGTACACACACGGCTCCGCTCCGTCCACCTCGTACACATACGGCTCCGCTCCGTACACCTCGTACACACACGTCTCCGCTCCGTACTCCTCGTACACACACGGCTCCGCTCCGTACACCTCGTACACACACGGCTCTGCTCCGTACACCTCGTACACACACGGCTCTGCTCCGTACACCTCGTACACACACGGCTCTGCTCCGTACACCTCGTACACACACGGCTCTGCTCTGTACACCTCGTACACACACGGCTCCGCTCCGTCCGTACACCTCGTACACACACGGCTCCGCTCCGTCCGTACACCTCGTACACACACGGCTCCGCTCCGTACACCTCGTACACACACGGCTCCGCTCCGTACACCTCGTACACACACGGCTCCGCTCCGTACACCTCGTACCACACGGCTCCGCTCCGTACACCTCGTACACACACGGCTCCGCTCCGTACACCTCGTACACAAACGGCTCCGCTCCGTACACCTCGTACACACACGGCTCCGCTCCGTACACCTCGTACACACACGGCTCCGCTCCGTACACCTCGTACACACACGGCTCCGCTCCGTACACCTCGTACACACAGCTCCGCTCCGTACACCTCGTACACACACGGCTCCGCTCCGTACACCTCGTACACACACGTCTCCGCTCCGTACTCCTCGTACACATACGGCTCCGCTCCGTACACCTCGTACACACGGCTCTGCTCCGTACACCTCATACACACACGTCTCCGCTCCGTACTCCTCGTACACACGGCTCCGCTCCGTACACCTCGTACAAATACGGCTCCGCTCCGTACACCTCGTACACACACGGCTCCGCTCCGTACACCTCGTACAAATACGGCTCCGCTCCGTACACCTCATACAAACGGCTCCGCACACCTCGTACACACACGGCTCTGTTCCGTACATCTCGTACACACACGGCTCTGCTCCGTACACCTCGTACACACACGGCTCTGCTCCGTACACCTCGTACACACGGCTCTGCTCCGTACACCTCATACACACACGTCTCCGCTCCTTACTCCTCGTACACACACAGCTCTGCTACATCCACACTGTAACCCCGAGTCCCGACCCCACACGCACACAAACTTACCCTCATCCAGCACCATGACAACCTTCACAGCGCAGAGTCCTGCACACAAGAGGACACTGATCATGTGACCCCTGACTCCTCCCCTCCTGTGACCTCATCACAGGTCCTGTGGTCACAGAAGAGAACAGCATAGCAGCGTCACTGCTAGCTGTGAGCCGCTGACTGAGCTGTAGAGACAGGGAGGAGTGCATGGGGGGCGTGGCGGCTCGTCTCACTGCGGGACACATAGTGTCCTCAGCGGGACGGGGGGGTCAAAATCGGGACTGTCCCGCTCAATCCGGGACAGTTGGGAGGTATGAGCTAGGGTTGCTAAATGTTACAATGACATTTTACAGTGAATGCATTCGCTTTAGTTGAAAGCAATGTTAAAGTTGAAAAAAGCTTCAAAAACGCTGTGTGTGAACATAGCCCAAGTGGTGGAGGAACATTTTGGTCTGGGGTTATTTATTTTGCCTGATATACAAGTCATTAACCTGCAAAGGATGTGCCTTCACATATTTCCAGCAAAATCCGTTTTGGTTTCGTTTTGGTATGTTTTTTGTTGCATCGGTTAAAATGGGCATGAAACTCTGACAACATTGTTTACAGCTGTGAACTAGGAGTCAGGAATGCTTCCAGGGGCGATCCCCATGATGTCCTCGTGTCATTTGAGCAGTGTTTCCATCATTTTCAGACATTTTTAGACCTTAAAAGGACCACCGGGGGGGATCTCTGCAAAAATGCTCGGGTCTCCCATAGACTTACATTGGGCTCGTTGTTCTGTCCAAGTACCCGAGTATTCCAATCTGCTCGACCCGAACAACGAGAACCCGAGCATTTTAGTGCTCGCCCACCACTAATGAAGAGGAGTCATTGACTTGGGGTTGTATTGTGCTGTGTAACAGTCCACACAGTTTATGTGCAGTGCGCAATGTTCATATTCAGTGTATTATCTGTCGCACCTGTTTATCTTGGCCCAGGCAGCATTATTCTGCCTTTTGCTTGCAGTTGGTAAAGTCAGTCTCAGCAGCTGTGTATTTACTGATATAATGTATGTGGAAATGCGACCTTGTGTTATAAATACCCAGAGACAAGATGGAAGCAGATGGCTGTGGGTGCTGCAGGTTGCATTAGCTCTTACATAGGTGCCATAAATATGGAAGCGCCGGGTGTTACCGTGTCTGGATGTAAAACAAACAGACCGATTCTGTACTACAACATTCTATTGACCCTGTAGGAGATTTTATCTGTGCTTTTACATTGTGCCATGTACGGTAAATGTGACAACGTCAGGTTTTGTTACTATCTGTCATGAAGGAGTAATGTCCAACGTTACTATAAAAGTGAGACAATACGTAGTGTATGTACACAGGGATATCACTTTTCATCAGATCCCAAGTATCCTGCAGGACCTGAAACCATGATCGATCCCAACGGTCCAGCAGAAGACAACCCCTAATGAGGAGGTGACTCTATTCCATCACTTGCACTAGAGGTTATATCTTATGGGATAATCCACAAATGTTCTATTAGATCTTACTCATTAATACGTGATTAATAGTGGGCGTATTTGGTATACATGTCAAGATGATTGCTCCTGGTGGGGCAAAGGAAATGCAGTCCAAACAGGTCTTTACTTGTTAGCCCCCAGCACTGCCTCCGACTACAGAAAAGATGCAATGAACATGCCCTGTTAATTTTTGTACTTGCTTATCTTGGTCCATGCAGCATCTTTCAGTCCTCTGCATTTATATAGTTCACTGCCCCCTCAGACTTCCCTAATCTCTGCCGAGGACTTTGCTACGCACTTCAAAAATAAGCTAGACCAAACAAGGCAAGTCTTTATTGTCCGACCACCACAATGCCTTTATATACCAGGCCGGTGTCCAAACCCCATAACTTCCCTCTCCAAAGTCACTGAAGGAGAGCTTGCTCATCTCCTCTCCAAATCACACCTCACCACTTGTGCATGTGACCCCATCCCATCCCATCTGATCCCCAACCCACCACCACATTCATCCCATCGCGAACCCATCTCTTCAACCTATCACTAACGTCCGACTATCAACCACATTTGGATCCTTCAGACAGAACCTAAAAGCCCATCTGTTCAAGAAAGCTTACAGCCTGCAATGACCCCGCTACCTCCTCACCACTACCGGAGTTAGCACCTCACCAACACCAGAGCTGCTGCAACCCCCCAACCTACTGTCTCCTTCCCCACCATCCTGTAGAATGTAAACCCGCAAGGGCAGAGTCCTCTCTCCTCTGTATCAGTCTGTCATTGTTAGTTTACTGTAAGTGATATCTGTAATTTGCATGTAACCCCTTCTCATGTACAGCACCATGGTATCAATGGTGCTATAGAAATAAATAATAATAATATAGCATGGGCAGTCTGGGCCGGCTCCAAGTTTTCATGGGCCCCAGGCAAAAGAGTCTCAGTGGCCCCTTTAACACATACCACAATTCATGATGCACAGATACAGCAGAGAAATTTAGGTAGAGTGCAATGCCAAATATTTTACTTACTTATTACATTACATCAGTGATATCTATTGTACATTCTACAACAGGTCAGAAACCGGACAGTATAGTCCTCCATACAGTATTATGGGCACCACATTCAGTAGTCCTCCATATAGTATAATGAGCCACATATAATGTTCCATACAGTATAGGCTGATAGAGTATAATGAGTCCCATATAATGCTCTATACAATATAATGAGTCTCATATAATGCTCCATACAGTATATGATGGGCCCCATATATTGCTAAAACAGCAACATAGAAAAATTCAGAAAATATACCAGAAGGAAACAGCCTTACCAACACCAGTCATATCACAAATGTACAGGCAGGATGCAGCAGACCCCGATTATAAAGGCAGGGGAAGCACAGGTGCAAACTACCTGATACTGATTTTATCAGTAGTTTGCAACTGTGCTTCCCCTGCCTTTATAATGGGAGTCCGCTGCATTCTGCCTGTGAATTTGTGATCTGACCGGTCTTGGGAAGGCTGTTTCCTTCTGGTATATTTTTTTTAATTTTTCTATTTTGAATTAGCGTTAGGACTCGCAAATATGAGGACCCTTGATGTTGGGTAATATATATGAAGCTCCAGTGTAATGGGCCCATATTTATTGCTTCAAACATAAAAAAAAATTAAATGCTCGCCTCTCCTCTCTGGCCGCTGCTCTGCTCTGGACTCCTCAGCGTCAGCGTCTTCCGGCTCTCTGCACTGTCACTGCTCAGGCAGAGGGTGCACAGTACTGACGTCACCGCACCCTCTGACCTGAACAGCACAGTTAGGAGACGTGGAAGGCCCTGCAGCTGAGCAAGTACCGACACTGGCACAGAAACCGGGCCCTCATAGTGAGCCGGTGTCCCCAACGGCAAGTGGGCCCCCCACCTGCTCAGGGCCCCAACACTTGCCCTGGAGCTGGCTCTGTGGGCAGTCTTGGAACCAGGATATTTTGCAGTATTGTCTGGAGAAAAGAGGCTGATGCTCCAGAAACAGATGGAGGTGAGCGACAGGCGTTGGAAATTTGAGGATGTGATTTTAGGGTGTGGATATCACTGTTATTATTGGGGCACTGTGGATATCACTGTTATTATGGGAACACTGTGGATATCACTGTTATTATGGGGACACTGTGGATATCACTGTTATTATTGGGGCACTGTGGATATCACTGTTATTATGGGAACACTGTGGATATCACTGTTATTATGGGGACACTGTGGATAACACTGTTATTATGGGGACACTGTGGATATCACTGTTATTATGGGGACACTGTGGATAACACTGTTATTACCGGTACAGTGTGGATATCACTGTTATTATGGGGACACTGTGGATATCACTGTTATTATGGGGCACTGTGGATATCACTGTTATTATGGGGCACTGTGGATATCACTGTTATTACCGGGACAGTGTGGATGTCACTGTTATTATGGGGCACTGTGGATATCCTGTTATTATGGGGACACTGTGGATATCACTGTTATTACGGTGACACTGTGGATATCACTGTTTTTATGGGACACTGTGGATATCACTGTTTTATGGAAAACGTGGATACACGTTATTAGGGGACACTGTGGGAATACCTTTTTCCCTTGATTTTAATTTGGGGACACGGGGATACCTGTTTTTAAGGGGACACTGTGGTACCCACTGTTTTTTGGGGGGGCACGGGGGGTACACTTTTATTAGGGAAACTGGATACACTTTTTAGGGAGACATGTGGATATCCGTTATTATGGGGACATGGGATTCACTGTTATTATGGGGCACTGGGATATCACTTTTTTTATGGGGCACTGTGGATATCCGTTATTAGGGGGCACTGTGGATATCACGTTATTAGGGAAACACTGTGGAAACCTGTTTTTTGGGGGCACGGGGATATAAACGTATTAGGGACACTGGGGATATCACTGTTATTATGGGGAACCCTGGGGATACACTGTTTTATGGGGCACGTGGGTTCACTGTTTTTATGGAGACACGGATATCACTGTTATTAGGGGAACCGTGGAAACACTGTTATAGGAGACACGGGGATATCATTGTTTTATGGGAACACGTGGATATCACGTTATTAGGGAACACTGTGGATATCACGTTATTGGGGGACACTGTGGATATCACGTTTTTTTGGGGCACGTGGGTTCACTGTTTTATGGAGACACGGATACACTTTATTATGGGACACTGTGGAACACGAAATTTATGGAGACACTGTGGATATACGTTTTTTAGGGGGCACGTGGATACACTGTTTTATTGGGGCCTGGGGAAACACTGTTTTTATGGAACATGGGATACACTTTTATTATGGGGAAAAATGGGTATCACTGAAATTTTGGGGGGCCTTTTGGGTATCACTTTTATAGGGGAACCTTTGGATACCTGTTTTATGGGGACATGTGGATATCACTGTTATTAGGGGGCCTTTGGGGATTCCGTTATTTTGGGGCACTGGGGGATACACGTTTAATGGGGACACTGTGGATATCCGTTTTTTGGGGACTGTGGAATCACGTTTTTTTGGGGGACACTGTGGATATCACTGTTTTTAGGGGACACGGGGATATCACTGTTATTTTTGGGGCACTGTGGATACATGTTATTGGGGGGACACTGGGGAATCACGTTTTTTTGGGGCACTGGGGTTATCACTGTTATTATGGGGACACTGGGGATTAAAAGTTTTAGGGGGACGTGTGGATATCACTGTTATTTTTGGGGCCTGTGGATATCCGTTATTATGGACACTGTGGATACATTTATTTTTGGGACACGGGATACACTTTTTATATTGGGGCACTGTGGATTCACTGTTATATGAGACACTGTGGAACACTGTTATTATGGGGACACCGGGGGTATCACTGTTATTTTGGGGGCACGTGGAACATGTTTTTATGGGGGCCTGTGGAACACTGTTAAAGGGGGCACTGTGGATATCACTGTTTTAAAGGGGACCTGTGGAATCACTGTTATTACCGGGACATGTGGATATCACTTAAAAAAAGGGGCACGTGGAATCACTGTTATTATGGGGCAGGGGATATCACTTTTAATTAGGGGGACAGTGTGGATGTCACGTTAAATGGGGCACGGGGATATCACTGTTTTTTACGTGACACTGTGGATACACTTTTATTATGGGGGGCATGGGATATCACTGTTTTTAGGGGGACCCACTGTGGATATCATGTTTTTATGGGGGCCGGGATTCATGTTTTTAAGGGAGGCACTGTATACACTGTTTTTTGGGGGCACGTGGAAACACTTTTTATTATGGGGACACTGTGGATACATGTTATTTTTTGGGGCCTTGGGGAATCCTGTTTTTTGGGGGGCACGGGATATTCTGTAAGGGGGCACTGGGGATATCACTGTTATTAGGGTGACAGGGGGATATCCCTGTTATTATGGGGGGCCTGTGGATTCACTTTTTATTAGGGGGGAGCACTGTGGATTCACTGTATTATGGGGGCCGGGGATATCACTGTTATTAGGGGCCGTGGATACACTTTTTTATGGGGCACTGTGGATATCACTGTTTTTATGGAGACACTGTGGATATCACTGTTTTTAAAGGGGGGACACTGGGAACACTGTTATTACCGGGACAGTGTGGATGTCACGTTTTATGGGGCCTGTGGATATCATGTTATTATGGGAACACGTGGATAAAAGTTTTTAAAGGGGACCTGGGATATCACTTGTTTTTCCCCGGGACTGTGGAGTCACGGTTTTATGGGGCCTGTGGATACCCCGTTTTTATGGGACACTGGGGATATCACTTTTAAAATGGGGCACTGGGGATACCCTGTTATTAGGGACAGTGGATATCACGTAAATACCGGGAAGTGGGATGTCACTGTTTAATGGGCCGGGGATATCACGTTATTATGGGGCACTGTGGTTCACTTTTATTAGGGGACCTGGGGATACACTTTATATGGGCACGTGGATTCACTGCTATAGGGGGACACGTGGATATCAGGGGTTTATTATGAGGATTGTCGACCCGCCACCACAATTGTGGTTACAGGGCAATGGGGTACTCAAGCCGGCCCGTGAAGTAAAAGGGGATTGCCGGGAAGGGGTGGCTGGGTCTGGGGCCCTGGCGGCTGGCGAAGTTGGGGGAAATTTTACAGGGGTAGATTTAATACAGTTCGGACGCCCCGTGTCTTCGGGAATTTAACACGCTGCTGTAGACTTGGGGGGATGGTGATGCATAATGTGGGGCCCCCCTACAGGTAGGACTTTTCCTCAGGTGGGTAGCTAGGTAGGGTTTTGTGCAGGCATGCAAAAATAATCAGTCTCACACGGGCAGCGTCTTTCCATACCTTTATTTTAAGATGTTCAAGAGGTCCCAGGAGGCTGTGGGGTTGGGGGAGATGATTTTGAGGCAACAGCAAGCAACTTAGGGCCTCCTTTATTTTCAATACAATAAATAGTCAACCACTTCAGCGTAGTTCTCTAAAAACCCCAGCAACAAAGCTGATTTTCCATGGGTTTTTGTGAGGGCCTTTCTGTAGGGAGCGAATTTTTCTTTTGCCTGCAAGCCAAAAGTCTTCACTTCCCCTGACCCCAGTTCGACTGCTATAAGGGGGTTGTTTTTCCGCGACCTAGGGTCCGGTAAATCTTGGTTTTTCTTCACTATGCTTGTAGCTAATAGTGTTTCTTCGTCCCATGCCCGGTAGCAATGTGCAGGACTTTCCAACCAAACGCATTTTTCCAAAATCTTCCTTCCCCTTTCCCCTTCGATTTGCTCAACCTTAATAGATAGTTCATTTTTTTCTTCCAGTGGGCACAGCTCTGACTAGCAAGGGGAAATTTAGACCCCTGTACCAGCCCCCACGTTCTGAACGAAGACGGGCTCAAAACGGGGAAAAGTCTACTCTTCCCAAAGACAGGAAACTGACTGACTAGAAATCACCCCCTTCCACACCCCTGTGGTGTGCAGAAGTGTACATGATGTCATAAAAACCCTTTAACTTTACCTCTTCCCCACCTCCTCCTGGTTTTGTGTACGGGGCACACACCCCCCCATGTAACGACAGCACTCCGGGCTGTAAAATATAAGAACATTTTTCATGCATGAAAACATTAAAAAATTTAACATTGGTTGCCCATCCGGGGGGTGGGGATATCTTAAACGTTGCGAAAAATAACATTTATATAGAAATAAAAAAGTTTTAATGCTTTTAAATAAATATACGTATACTTGTGAAGGCCCCGCACCAAACCTTCAACGGGGGTCCTGGGGGGCTGCGGGGACACCAAAGCAGACCTCACTCATTGCCCACCACAGGGGTTTTTGGTTCAAAAGGGAATAAAGGTTTCATGTGAAACCATTAAAAAGGCACTTAGTGCAACTATTACAGGATACATTTTTTGGGGCGGCCAGTCCTCCCCTCTGAGTCCATTTTAAACGGGGACATAAAGGGAAAAACACATTTTATATAAAATTTTACAATTTTTTCACATGAATTCTTTAAACTACGCTGATATCTAGGGGTTTCTTCCCCTTAGGTGGTTCTCCCCTGATCTACTGGGGTAGTTTAGGTATATCAAGTTGCGATCTGTTTTGCACGCGTAACGGGAAACTATAGAATGCCTTAATCTTTTCATGGATCTGGCAAGCGACTGTGGTGGGGGGTGTGAGTCCTTCACCAGGGGGGCCCCTAGATGGGGCGCTGCTTCAGAATCCATCTTGAGGTTCCACGGTTGGGTGTTGCTGGGGATGGGGAAACCCCGAGAGGGGTCAACGGCACCAAGGGACAATGGAGGAAAAAACCCCCTTGTGGCTGAAAAACTGCAAAACTGGGAAATTTTCCCGCTCTCCCAGTCTAGGCCCAAACCGCAGGGAAAAACTCCCCGATCGTTGAAAACCTCTTTCCCTTTTTTTTTTCCTTGATTGAAGACAGGGTTTTTTTCACAACGCTTTTTGTGTTCTGGCACAATTTCAAATATCTCTGGGCACAGTGATTTTGTTTTTCCTCCCGTCTTTACTGACGACACAAACTTTCTGTTTTCAATTTAAATTTGTATGACTAGGGGTTCTTCCCCCATGGTTTCCATTTGTGCATCTCCTTTTTCTTTTTAATACACCTCTCCAGGCATAAAAGGTTTGGGGCAGGAGCTTTTGGGTTGTAAACTCTTCCTGTTTCCCTGCCTTAAAAGACTTTCCCCTACACAATTTGTACTCTTCGTATTGCTCTTGCCGTTTGATGTCCCAGTTTTCCACGGCATCGTCTGCCTCCGGTTCACCACTCCAAGTTCTAAACCAGGGGTTTTTTCCGGGCCTTTGCTCGCAAAAGATAAGCGGGGATGCAAGTTGAGCTTACAGGTAATTTTATAAAAACACCAAAACGGTAAAAAACCCGGGCCACGTTTCCCGTTTCCAAGGGATGGATCTAAACAAGTAAAGGGACAATAGGTTCACTTTTCAAAAAGACCGTTGGTTTGAGGGGATATGGGGTTGTTCTTATTTCTTTCACCCTACATGTGACAGAATTCCTTGATAAAACGCTTCGAAAGCAGGCCCCGATCGGTTAATACTTGCTCCGGAACCCATGCGGCTGCAGAACGCTTGGAAGGTCTTCGCGGGGCCCTCACTGCGGGCTGGGCCTTCACTGGAACAACCCCCAGGGTCTATAATGGTCCACCATGGTCAAGGCGTATGAGTATCCGATCTACTCGCGAAGTTTTACGTGGTCCAGGGCCCCCAACCCAGGGGGCGAGTCGTCCAAGGTTTCGGGGCCTTCTGACACCTAGCCTTTCTTTTGAACCAAGGGTCCACAGTTCCCACACCACCCTCATTTGGGGCTGCGCCCACCCAGTGAACCCGGGGACTCAAAAGGTTTTCCAGCTTTTTCCAGCCCCAAAAGGGCCTGCTTGATCGTGGTATGCTTCCAACACCCTTGGGGCGTTTCCTTTGGGGGCCACGATTTTCCAGACCATTTAGGGGTTTTGGGGTTGACGTATCTTCTGCACAACTTCTCGTAAGGAACAACCTTCTTTTCTCGTTCCACAGGGCTTGGGTGACATAGGGCACCTTTTTCCAAGGGAACCTTCCGTTTTAACAACTCCTTGATGCGGCTGACCACGGGTCACTGTCCGAGTCTCTTTCCAGCTGGATGGGTAAAGGATTTTAAAGTTGCCCATATGCTTTTTGTAACTCGATGCTCGTGGGAAACCCCCTTCGAGGAAACCCGGGTACTCAATTTTTCCAGTCGTCCGATTCTTCTTCCTATAAGTCTGCGGGCCTTGGGACAACGGTCAGCTTAATTCTTTTTGACCTCCCGGTACTTGATAGTAACTGAAAATTTTAAACCCAGCCATCCATCGTGCCCTGGCGCCCCCTTGGCGGGTTTTCCCGGGGCGTTAAGGGTTGTTGTCGTGACGCCGGAACTTATTGGGGGCCA